>JANBXA010000114.1:21247500-21455000 GCA_030556225.1 Cricetiscus sungorus
GGGTGTTAGTTAGGAGGACTGAGCAGTCTATGGGGCCTCTGGTAGGGGATCAGTATTTATCCCTAGTGCACGAATGGACTTTGGGAGCCCATTCCACTTCCATATAGAAAGACACTCTCTCAGCCTAGACACATGGGAGAGGGCCTAGGCCATGCTCCAAATGATATGACAGACTTTGAAGATTCCCCATGGAAGGCCTCACCCTCCCTGGGGAGCAGAAAGGGGATGAGGTAGGCATTGGGAGGAGAACAGGGGAGAAGAGGAGGGTGAGGGAATTGGGATTGACATGCAAAACAAGCTTGTTTCAAGTTTAAATTAAAAAAATATTATCAAAAAAAAAAAAAGACAAGCACCTAGAATTACAATCTTCCTAAACTGAGATGGCTATGTCACCGTATAAAAATCAATAACACCCGGGACAAGATGTCTGCACTAGTGCCCAGCAAGTGTACCTTAGCAGAAACTGAATATTGAAACATAACTAAAGCCCAAGACAAAAACTTTAAAATAGCCTATATGATAGAGGTCCCTAAAAATAAGCAAATAAATCCCTTAAAGAAATATATGAAAAACAGAGAGTGGAAGGAAATGAATAAAACAGTTTAAGACAAAAGTAGAAACAGACCCAATAAAGGAAAGCCAAACTGATAAAAATCTCGAAATACAGAATTTAGGATCACAAATAGGAACCTTGCAGACAAACCCCACGAACAGAATACAAAATATAGAAGAAAGACTCTAAAGGCATTAAAGGCACAATAGAAGAAATGGATATCTCAAAGAAAATGTAAAATAAAAAAAATTCTGGCACAAAACACCCAGGAAATCTGGGATACCAACTCTAAGAATAATAGGAATAGAGGGAAAGAAAAAGAAACCTAGCTCAAAAACCCAGAAAATATGTTCAGCAAATCGAAAGAGGAGAAACACTTACACACACACACACACACACACACACACACACACACACACACACACCACTGACTCTCACTCTCACACACATACCATATAACATAGTAACAGAAATCAACAATGTTCATTGATATCTCTCGACATCAATGGTTTCAGACCCCCAATTTAAAAACAAAAAGCAAAACAACAAAACAGAATAACAGAAAGGATGTGAAGAGAGGTTCCATCCTTCTGATGTATCCGAGAAAAATACCTCACATCAAAGATATCACCTCAGGGTAAAAGGATGTAAAAATATATTCCTAGCAAATGGACCTAAGAAGCAATCTGACAAAAAAAAATTTAAACCAAACTTTTCAGAAGAGATAGTGAAGGACACTACATATTCATCAAAGGAAAATTCACCAAGAAGACGTTGCAATTATGGACCAAATACAAGGGTACCCAAGTTCCTAAGACAAAATAAAAAAGAAACAATACTAAGTTGAAGTCACTTACTAACCTTCATATATTGATAGTAGGAGACTTCAATACCCCACTCTTGCCAGTAGACAGGTCAACTAGACAGAAACTAAACAGAAAAATATTAGAGCTAACTTATATTACAAACCAAATGTACCTAACAGATATTACAGATCATTTCACCCAAACACAAAAGAATATACCTACTTCTCAGCACCTCATAGACCTTTATCCCAAATTAACTACATATTCATACACAAAACAAGTCCCTACAGCTACAAGAGAACTGAAACCATACCTTGTATCCAATTTCATCACCAGGGATATCAATACCAACAGAAAGATTACAAACTCGTGGAATGGGAACAACTCACTACTGGATGAAAAACGGGTCAAGATAGAAATTAAAAAAGAAATCAAAGGCATTCTGGAAATTGAGTGAAAATAAGCACACAGCATATCCAACCTATAGGACACAACAAAGGCAGTTCAAAAAGGCAAGTTCATATCAGTAAGTGCTTACATTAAAAAAAATGAAAAGATCTCATACAAGGGTAACATAATAGCATACCCACAAGCACTAGAACAAAGCCAAGATATTGAATGTTACAATGGTGGAAGGAAATAGTCAAACTCAAACTCAGGTCTAAAATTAGTAAAATAGGAAAAAAAAGAAAATACAAACAATAAATTAAACAAAGAGTTGATTCTTTCAGAAAATCAATAAGATTGACATACCATTGTAAATTAACTAAAAGTTGGGGACAGAATATATAAATTAACAAATTTAGAAGTGCAAAGGTAGCTATAACAACCAAGAAAACACAGAGATTCATAAGGATATACATTAAAAATCTGTGATCCATCAAATTGGAAAATTCCCCCCACACACAAAAGCTAGTTTTCTCAATACATACTACTTACTAAAATTAAATAAATAAAAGATAAACAAGTTAAATAGACCTAGTAAAATAAAAGCAGTAATTAAAACTTTTCTAACTATAAAGAAGCCCAAGATCAGGGGGTTTTAGTTCAAAATTCTACAAGACTTTCAAAAAAGAGTTAATGCCAATATTCCTCAAATTATTACACAAAATAGAAACAAAAAGAATATTGTCCAATTGATTTTATGATCCAAAAGTTACCTTTATACCCAAACCAAATGAAGAATCAACAAAAAAAAAGAATTATAGACCAATTTCCCTTAAAAAAAAATGAGGACCCTATAAAGAAAGGGACTCATAAACAAATCTCCCTTATGAACATTGAAGCAAAAATACTCAATAAAATACTTGCAAACCAAATCCAAGAACACATCAAAATGATTATCCATCATGATCAAGAGGGTTTCATCCTAGAGATTCAGGAGTGGTTAACATGTGCAAATTGATAAATGTAATCCACCATATAAACAAACTGAAAGAAAAAAAAACACATGATTATCTAATTAGATACAGAAAAGGCCTTTGACAAAAGTGCAGTACCACTTCATGATAAAAGTCCTGGAGAAGAATACAAAGGACATAGCTTAACATAATAAAGGCAACTTACAGCAAGCCTACAGACAACATCAACTTCAATAGAGGGAAACTCGAAGCAATTCCACTAAAATCAGGAACAAGACAAGGCTATTTACTCTCCCCATACCTATTCAATATAGTACTTGACAATTCAGCTAGAGCAGTAAGACAACTGAAGGAGATCAAAAGGATACAAATGGGAAACAAAGAAGTCAAAGACGTATCATTATTTTCAGATGACATGATAGTATAAACAAATGACTGAAACTTCCATTGATAAACACTTTCAGCAAAATAACTAAATTCAAAATGAACTCAAAATATCAGTAGCCCCCTATATGCAAATGATAAATTGAGAAAGAAATGAAGGAAACAACATCTTTCACAAATAGCTGCAAGAAATATAAAATGTTTTAGGGAAACTAGAGTATTCCTATCTTTTCATGAGTCTTTCACATATAAGTCTTACAAGATATGTGACTCATATAAAAAATATTTAAGACACTGAAGAAAAAAAATAAAGAAGGTATCAAAAAGATCACCTATGCTCATGGATCAGTAGAAGTAACATAGTAAAAATAGCCATCCTACCAAAAGCAATCTACAAATTCAATGCAATCCCCATCCTGATGCAATGCAATCCCTGTCATCCTGTAAATATGTTTCTCTTTTTGGCTAATGAATAAAGCACTGTTGACAAATAGGAAAGCAAGATAGGTGGGACTAGGGGACAAGGAGGATTCAGGAAGAGGTAGGATTGAAATTCAAAATGTAGGACCAAGAGAACAGAGGTCCCGATTCTCTCTCTGGTAAGATAACACCATGTGGAAATACTTAGATTAATAGAAATGGTTTACTATTTAAGACAGAGATAGCCAATAAGAAACACTAGTAACAGGCCAACAGCATTATGTCTAATACAAAGTCTCTGTGTGTTATTTGGGGCTGGCACAGCTGTGGGACCAGGCTGGTGGGAAAACACGCTTGTAACACCATCCAAATTTCAACACAATTCTTTACAAAGGTAGAAAAGACTATCTTCAGCTTCATAAGAAAACACACACACACACACACACACACATGCAAATAAACAAACAAACAATCAAAACAGGGTACCTAAAACAATCCTCAAAATAAAAATAAAAACTGCTTGAGGTATCACCATCCCTGATTTCAAGTTGTACTACAGAGCTATAACAATTAAAATAGACATGTTGATCAATGGAATTAAAGGCCAGATATAATTTCACATACTTATGGATATGTGATATTTGCAGAAGAAACCAGGAAAACACACTAGACAAAAAAAATAGCATTTTCAGTAAATGGTGCTGGTCATAGTGAATGGCTGAATGCAGAAGATCCAAACAGATCTGTACTTATCACACTGCACAGAACTCAACTCCAGATGGATCAAAGGCCACAACATAAAACCAGACACTCTGAACCTTAAGGTAGAGAAAGTAGAACTCATTAGCACAGCAAAACACTTTCTCAACAGAACACTGTTAGCACAGACACTAATATCAGTAATTAATAAATAGAACCTCATAGAACTGAAAAGATTCTAAATGGCAAAGAATACCATCATTCAGACTAAGCAGCAGCCTACAGAATGGGAAAAGATTTTTTTTTACCAACTATACATCGAATAGAATACTATTAACCAAAATATATAATGATCTCAAAATCTATATTAAGAAAACAAATAACCCAATTAAGAAATAGAGTAGAGATATACACAGAGAATTCTCAAAAAAGGATCCCCAAATGATGAGAAACACTTAAATATTCAACATCCTTAATCCTCAGTGAAATGCAAATCAAAACTACTTCAGTATTTCATCTTACACCTGTCAGAATGGCTAAGATCAATAACACAAGTGACAGCTTGTGCTGGCAAGGGTGTGCAGCAATGGGAACACTTATCCAATCACAGTGACTGTTCCTCTGGAATAGATGGGAATCAATCTACCTCAAGATCCAGTTATATCACTCAGAGATTTAACCAAAGTGTTTTTTTTAATCCCACACATAGACAGTCGTTTAACCAAGTTCATTGCTGTTCCATTTATCATAACCAAAAAAATGGAAACAACCTAGGTATCCCTCAACAGAAAAATATACTTTAAGATAATGTGGTACGTTTCCAAACTGAAGTATCACTCAGCAATTTAAAGGAATAAAATTCACAGGCAAATAAACTGAAATAGAAACATATCATCCTGATTGAGGTAACCCAGAACCAGAAATGGAAATACAGTGTGTTTTTGCTTATATGTGTATATATGCTCTTAAGTTAGGTGATATCCAAGCTACAATTGGCAGAACTACAGAGATTATGTATAGAGTAAATAACTGGGGTAGGGGGAAAAGGAAGCAAAATGCAATTTAATGGTGTCTTAAAGGGATCTACTTCCATATGAAGGTGCAGACAAATAGAAAATAAGTACACGGACAGAAATATATAATAAATAGTGAACTTAAGGGAGCAAAAGAATTCTGATGGTAAAATGGTCAACACATCTGAAATTCATAACAATTATTAATGTGTATTACCTAATTATGAAAGATCAAAACATGTGAAAGGTATATTAGCATAGTCTAATGAAGCAGCAAAAATGTTACAAAAGGTATCAAACTATAATACTTTGAGTATTTAAGACATAATCTTTAGGCAACTGATAGAATAACAGTACATATACAATGATGAATTTATGAGATTGCCAAATATACTGAGCTTAACAATCAATATTTAAACATGGAGTGCTATATCAAGAAATATGAGATTAATACAAATTAATATACGCATGTGCTGTTCACTAAGAAAATATGCAGGGCTAAAGACACAGCTGAACTTTTTAAAAAAGAATTCACACAGCGTGTTATGTCTCCATAACCAAAACTGAATTGAAATAAATTAATAAAATAAATTATTGATAAAACTTTATTTTAAAATTTAAGCTGGTTGTTTTAAAAAATAAATATAAAATAAATAGAAATATTTTAAATTTAAAGCATGAGGTTGCTATATGATATATGTTGAGGAAAGTGAGTAAACCAACATTTACAGGAGATTTATAGATATAAACATCTATTTCTATTCAACAAGAATAATGTTCTGAAATAAAAATATGATCATAAAAATAAGTAGGAAACAGGAAATGTTGGAAACAGAGAAAACTGTCACATAAAATTCTTTTCAAAACAAAATGACAGAAGAATATTACCAGTAAAAGCTTAGACTGATGGAAGCAGAGAAAAGGCACAGCCACTACTATCAGGAATGAAATGTTTTCACTGGCAGTCCTATAAAATAAAGAGTTGAAGATGATTTGAACCTTATACCAAATGTTTTACAGCAGAGATGAGATGGGCAAATCAGTAAACAGAATCTAACTATCCTGGATTATTTTTGGAATACTTAGGTTCCAAATTGTAAAACAAATTTCAAAAGAATTCTAGATCCTGATGAATCTAATGGTGATTTCTATGAAACACTAAAGTGGAAAATAAATAACAAAAATATTAAGAAACTATGACATTAAATACAAAATGTGAGAACCCTTCCATGTTTATATGAGACTACCTTAATCTTAACATAAAACTCTCATATATTATTAAAAATAACCAGAACATTAAAAAAGAAACAATAAAGACTACAGATCATTATTCTTTATACTTTTTTTAATATTAGCAATTTTAGTTCATGACTACAAAACAAAGAGCTATGTGTCAATTAGGATTTATCTGAAAATAGTTTGGCTTAACATTTGAAAACTAATGAATGTGTTATTTACAATAATAACTGAAAATAATATATAAAGTAATCAAAAGATGCAGAGAAATCATTTTTAAATTCTGCCATTATTCATAACAAAAACTCTCCACATGATAAAGCTTTCTCCCAATAGAAGGCATCAGTTAAAAGCCTACATCAACCTTCCACTCAAGGCTAAGAGAACATCCTAAAAGAAATGGCAGAAAGATTGTCAGAGCCAGAGTTCAGGGAGTCTGCTGCATGATTATGTCTTCTAGCTATGACAGAAAAGCAACACCTATGAAACCTCAACAGCAGAGCTGCTTCAGCGAGACCTGAACAATTCAGAAAACAGTTGATGTCTCAAAGGGGAAAATCTCACAGGGTCTCACCTTTAGTTGAAGAAATATGGATAATTAACAAGAAAGGGAGAATTAGTTTTCTCTGGTTGACTGTCTAATATTAAGTGGTCAGATTAAAAAACATATATGTGCAGGCAACACTGATGAGATTCAGCAGGTCATATTTGTATGTTGATCACTTATATGTATGTGCAACAACAATGACTAAAGAGAAGGAAGCTGTGAATTTAGGAACATGCCATCATTAGTTGGGTGGAAGAGAGGGAGGAAATAATGTAATGGCATTTTAATTAAATAAAAGATATGACTCCAAAAATACTTATGTTAAACTCTCACACCTCAGATTGAAAATGAAACAAGAAAGTACCTGAAATTGCTTTATTTAACAATATACTTTAAGTTTTAGAGATGGAAGTAAGAAAAAAAAGTAATATTAAAAATTAGGGAGAAAACAGTAGTTGCATATGAAACTTTTTTCACCTGGAAAAACTCGAAAGTAACAACAACAACAAAACCTCTAACAATGAGTTATAAGAAAGTTCCAAAAATTGAACAATTAATTTTAAAAATATACTCTTACAGTAAAACAAGTAAAAAGGCATAATGAGCAAGCCACAACAGAAATAAACTAAGGAATTACAATAAGGGAATTAGCAGAGTTACTGTTATAAATATACTCAAAGAAATAAAGCATGGATGAAATGAGATAAATGTAAAATCAGAAAATGACCCTAATGGAAGCTATGCAAATCACTACAGAAAAAAAATTCATAGCATGTAACATGAGATAAAAGATCAATAAACTTGAGGATGTAATATTTTAAATAGATAACTAAAAAAAAATTGGAGTCAAGATGATATGTGACTGAATGTCAATTTCCCTAATAAACGATTAATGAAAGTTGCATAAAGATGGGTTTTAACAGAAAAATTAATTTAATGATCGATAAAAAATTACTCTAATTTTTAAAACAACCTTTGAACAATATTAGGCCAAGAATTTCAGCACATTGCCAAGCAGCAGAAAATAGTCGATTATAGAATGATATATTGTTACGGCAGGTTTTTCCTACCCGCCAGCCTCCCAGTCCTGCCGCCATGGTCCCTCTGCCACATGAGCCCCAAATAACACTCAGAGACTCTGTATTTGACACAATCCTGTTGGCCAGTTACCATTATTGTTTATGGGCTAGCTCTGTCTTAATTATTAACCCATTTCTACTTATCTAATTATTTCCACGTGGCTCATCTTATCCGGGCGTCTTCGGCTGGCATCTTCCTTCCTCCCTAGTCTACATCTTGACTCCTCCTTCTACTTCCTCTCTCCTCCTCCTGGTCTCCTAGCCCCGCCTATCTAGTTTTCTATTGGCCAACAGGGCTTTATTAATTAACTAGTATGAGAAACATATTTACAGAATAACATCTCCCATCAATATATCACAAACTTTGAAGCTACAAAAGTGAGGCACAGGTAGGAAGGGCATCAGGCTTTAAATCCTGGCTCTAACCAAAGGTCAAGTTGTCTTCAGTTCTGAAAGAAACCATCATCCTGGCCACTTCCAGTCCTCAATGCCTTTTCTGGCTTTTTTTATTTCTTCAAAGTTACATGTAATCATAAAAAGAAGCTGACAAAATTTGTAGCCACCAGGTCTTCAATAATTATAATTTAATAAATCAAAGTTAACATATTCAGACGTCATTTTTTATAGGAGTACACTGTTCACAGTAGGAGAGTTACAGAACAGCCTAAGTGCCAATGTTAGTTACTTTGCTCACTGAAGTAACAAGACATGATGAAAGCAACTTAATGAAGTGGATGTTCATTTTGGCTCCAGGTCAAGGCCAGTCCATCATAGTGGGATGACATGGTGACGGGAACATTAGGTGGCTGGATGCATTGTGCCCACAATCAGGAAGCAGAGACAAATAAGTGTTGATACTCAGCTCATTTTCTTCTCTGTATACAGTTCAATACCACAACCCAAGGTGCAGAGCCACCTACAGTTTGCGTGTTTCCTCACTTCAGCTAACCTGGACTAGAAACTTCTTCAAACAAAACGTGTTTTTATGGTGAGTAAACTGAGAAACAAATTAAATGCCGTGGTGTCCATCAACACAGGCATTGGTAAAGAAAATGACACAGTTTATACACACAATGGATTTTCCTTCAGCCATAAATATCATTTGCTGGAAAATGAATATAACTAGAAATCTTCATGGTAAACAAATTAGGTCAGTCCCAGAAAAGCAAATATGTGTTGTCTTTCACCCAATGACCCTTGTCTTAATAGATACATAAGTTATATACACACCTACATGAAAGTAGAAATAAGGTCATGTGGGGATGAAGGAGGCACTATTGAGAGGGTCAGGGTGGAAAGGGGGAGGATAGCAGGGAATGGGAGGAATGTGCCCAAAGTTTATTGTATACTTGTAAGACAGTCATCTTATGTAAGCCTAGGTAATAAAATTTAAAACATAAAAGAGAAAAACACCACTTGCAAAAGGAGAATGAAATCAAGTAAAATCCCAGACACAAAGTAAAAAGAGACAATGAAAAATTGTACAGACATGAACAAATGCAATTTTTATTTTCGTAATATCAAATACCATTTTAATTTCAAAACACTCCTCCAGAAAAACACCTTGAATTATACACATAAAACATTCATAGGTTGGGCACAATAACTAAGCCAAACGGACATGAATGACAATCAGTAGATTTAGAACAGAAAGTATTATCTGGGCTAAAGGGTCATGCTATATGATTACTGAAGTTTCAATTCCTCAAGAAAAAACAATAATATTAAACATTTAGGTTATACCAGCAGACTTTTAAGATACCTGAAATAAAGCCTACAAAACTGAAATCAGAAAGAGACAAATCTGCAAGAACAGTTGGTGCATTAATGTCCTTTTAACAGTAATTGCTGTAACAGGAAGACAGAAAATCAATAGAGACATAAAAAGCCTCAACAGCACTATTAACTAGAGTGACCTAGTTGGCATATTATAGACTTTTTTAATTGCAAAGAGTTGATGTTATGGAAAGTATGTTCAGCAACAACAACGTAATTGACCTAGAAATCAACAACAAAAACACTGGAAATTTCCTATACATTTGCAAATTAAATGGCATATTTCTAAAGAACCTGTGGGTCAAAAATAGTAAATACAGACAACATTTATAGTACACAAATTTTTTGAGAACTGTCTATCATTGTGTTCAGAGAGATGTATTATTATCGAAAATTAAGTTTCAAAACAATAGTTTATTGATACCCAAGGAACTAAAAAAGTTAAGAGCATAATACAAAAATGCAAAAGTAATGAAATACTAAAGATAAGAGTAGGACTCCAACATATTTAAAATTAATACAAAATTATTAAAATTGAAAATTAGTTCAGCAGGTCGATAGAACTACTCACTGAAGAATGATAACAGAAGGGAGAACAGAGAGAATATTATTTTAAAAGGAATGAAGATGGAGATATCACCTCAGATTCTAAAATATTTAAAAAATAAATAATGTTATAAATTACTTCATGAAAGCAAAATTTGTAAAAGATACAGATGTAATTTGAGGAGAAATTCATAGGCTGTAGGCACTATCTTTGCTAGTGCCCATCCTTCTGCCCCTTGGCACATTTTAAATTTAACTAGCTTTTTGAAAAAGAATAAAGGGTAAGATAGGAGGAGGAGGAGGGATAGAGACGAGGAGATGAGGATCAAGAGAATGGGTATATAAATGCAATACTGTTATCTATCTAATAAATGGAGTGTATAGTTGGAAACTTCCCCATAGAGAAAACACACTATCCAGAGAGCATGATGAGCGAGTGCTATACAAACTCTTCCAGAAGACAGAGGACAAAGAATATACATATAAAGATATATATGTGTATATGAATATAAAGATCAGCTTTAAATCAATACAAAACCCATCCAATACATCCCAGTAATTGGGAACAATATAAAAAAATGCATTAGCTTAGACAATTGCATGAAGTGAGGACTTACATAATGACAATTTCACTATATGTATCACACACTCCGAGCATATTCTCCCCTTCCTGTGTCTTCCTCCTCCTCCCTACTTCTTTCGCTAAAACAAGCAACATTTTAGAGTCTCATTTATTGTGTTTTATTTGTAGGAAGCGAATAACAAAATTCCCCATACAGACATTTACAAAATGTCACAAAGCTAAGTCGAAGCAATCAGTGTGACATCATGGGTCATTCCCAGGAATACAGGCTAGCTGAACAACAAAACACCACACGTAATGCACTAAATCTACAACAACAACAAAAAATGGACAAAATACATATTATCTCAATTATAGAATATGTTGTGTAGAAGGGAGACTAATTTTATTTAAATGCAGAAATAAAGGTCAACAGTAAGATAATATAAAAATGGGCAAAATGTTTGAACAGGCTTTTCAAAAGGAAGTACATAAATGAACAAAAATAATATAAAAAAATTCAACATAATTATTTATTGAGGAGATGAAAATCAGTACCACCACACATCAAGTGGAATGTTTTCAGTTACAAATTAGTCTGACAAAAAGGGATCTAGAACATCAATTCATCCCTGATGATTGTGAGAAACATCTAGGCAAAAAAGGCTTTGGGAATGCCTGTACATAACCATCAACTCACTTTCAAATGCATGCCTGAGAGACAGAAAATTGTGTGCTACACAAAGGAATTGATGTTTCTTTTGTAGCATGTGCCTACATTCAAATGTTTGTAGCTACTTCATACTAACTGGAAATAACTGTATATCAAGAGGCCACTTGTGGTAGAATAATACCACACCATGTAGTACTCTTCAGAAACCCAAAGGAGTTTTTGCCTTATAAACATAGCCTAGCGTAATCTATGAGTCCCAGGTCCCCATAAGAGATCCTGTCTCAAGAGACAAGGTTAATGACTGAGAAATAACACCCAAGGGTGACCTCTGACCATCAGACACATACATACACATGTGCATATCCAGTGCCCCATGTATGAGTGCCTGCTCACATGTGCACAGGTATACACAAATGCACACACAAAATCTAAAACTTAAACAAATAAATAAAATTAAAAACAAAAGAGAACTCTTTGTGGCTAGTGTAATACCAAAGAAATAGGGAGATACAACATAAAAATTCTAATATTGCTCAAATATCTTAGGGTTTCACTTTTCCACTATGGTTTTTCTTGCCACAGTAATCTCAGGAAGATAGATTGGTACATGTGCTACAAGGTCCAAATTCTAACATCTATTGTGATGGCTAGAAGACCACTTGCCAGCTTTACTTTTAAGCACTAAGGAGGGTGAGGTCTGGATCAAAATAAATACGAAATTTGTTCCAGTGTTCTGTCTGTGGTCCAGTCCACCTTTTCTAATGTATTTCTGTATTGTATGCTAAAATCAAGGCGTGTTATAATCAGGCAGGTATAGAAATGGGAATTTATAGGAGGACAGAAAAGTGGTTTTATAATACAACCCTGTACTGATCAGTTACATACACACACACACACACACACACACACACACACACACACACACACACACAGGTATGCAAGCCAGACACATCACGTTCTTTATGGTGCACATGTCCATGTCTATAGCTAAGAGAACACAAATACAATTGTATCATTAGAAACATGCAAATTCCTAGAAATCTCAGTTCATATTTATAATAAATAGGGTCTTATTAACATGGAATATGAATTATGTTATTTCTCTAGAATTTCATAAGGAAAGGAAGAGAGATAGTCTGAAACATTTGTTTTATTTGTAAGAAATTGTGTATTAATTTGAGTTTACTGAGTAAAACAGAACTGTTTCACAAAATGGATTAGATTCTAAATGAATAGAGTAGAATGGGCTTTCTAAAGCTGCTGATTTATTATTTTAGCAATACTTCTATAAATCATATAAATAAAACTTCTGTACATTCTGTGCATTGTGTGAAAGTCATTCAGCATAAAATGAAAAAAGAGGGAAGGGAGGGAAAAATGAAGGAAAGCAGGATGAGAAGGAAGGAGGGATCAAATGAGTGAAGCAAAATCTTCCGTTTCTTTGGAGACCTGCTTAGGTGACATAAAATAGAGAGAAAAAAAATTGGAAGAAAACATATGACACACAGGAAAAGATTGAAATATCTGGGTAAATAATATTTTCATTAAAGAAATCCCCACTGACTCTTTTAATAGTCATAAGATGATTGAATGAATGGGAAATAGTACGCTATTCAATAACCACAAATCTGAGAGTGAGCACTTCAATTTGGAATGAAATCGTAAGTGTCAACCCTGATTGCCACCCCACTCTTATGAATCCGGACAGGTTTTGACACCCCATCACCAAGTCCTCTGTAGCCTCCCAGAGTTTTCTGTGGCTTGTAATCAGGAAACATTTCAGATTTTCTCTTTTAGATAGCAACTGATTAAAGGTACTGAAATATTTTTGAAAGGCATTAAAAAAAACTCTTCCCTAACTTTCAGGATGGAGTGTTTCCTGGATTAACAAAGATCCAGTGCGTGAAAGATACATGGACAGGAACACTCTTCGGCATGCATGCACACCTACTTGAAAGCTGTAGGCTTGGAGCAGGTTACCACCGTATAGTTTATCTCTCATTTGACTCCAAGGCTCTTCCACAGCTATTTTTATTCCTCTTGGGTAAAATCCTGTCAAATGGCTTCGAATCATGATGCTTCTACAAAGACAGAGGTGGCAGAATGGATTGTGGAAATCGCTTAGGAGAGCTCCCATCAATACAGTCTTGACAATGCTCCAGCAAGAATCAACTATCTTGCTTGCTTAAAAGCATTCCTACAACCAAGTCAGCAAGACTGCAGAGGATGAAGTACCACAAGAACTTGACTCTTTTCCCCACCAGCTTCAGACAGAGGCTACTGAGAAGGGCTATCTGCAGTATGTGGCTCATCCTGATGTAACTCGGGACTTCGACAGTAGTAACAGAAATGTTGTGTTAATATTTCAGAAAATACAGATGGTCAGAAATTATAGAATAAGCCCACTTCTTAAACCTACCATTGTTTCTGGAAGAATCCACCAGGATGGGCTTCAAGGTTATCTTTCCCAGATTATGCCTCGTGTGGAGTGCTGTAGATGGTCAGAAGAAACCTATGAGTCTGCTCACCATTCAGCAATTCTTATCAGCTCTCTGATGCTGTTATTTTGGAGAACAGAAGTGGCCTTCAGATAACTTGGCTCCACATCTTTGGAGGAGTTGGGTGACAGGTCCAGGAGCAGCAGGGCTGAATTAGACCTTAGTTCCAGACACTTGTCTTTCATTTTTGAACAAGCAATTTTTGACTGTCTGAAAAGCAACAGTTTTCCTAAAGAGCTATTTTATCTAAATTAAACATAACAACAGAGCAGCAATTAATTGGGCATTCAAATTATATTCTACAAGGACGATTGCTGTGAAATTTATCCTCCCACCTATCTGCTAGCAATTAGGGATTAACAAGGAGCCAAGACAGAAAATAAATTTACCCTGGATTTGCTGGTCATTTTTCCTTGACTCTTAGTTTATTTGTTCTACCTGGCAGTTCAGGTCCCTAATTGCTGAAATATTCATTTACTAAGAGGTTTCAGATGCTTTTCCAGTGTTACAGCAAGAGCATTTCTTGGGAATGTACACAGTGACATTTTGCTAGCAGGGCTTTTCAGAGAAACTTAGACACAAACACTACTATGGAAGAGCACAATTCTGAGGCGCTAATGAGAAGGCTGAGACAATAGCACCCCAGAATGTGACACGCAGGATAATGAGCAAATAACTTGTATCCAAGCTTCACTGCTAATAAACCTCTGTCTTGTGTATGTGTCATGTGCCCTCTCTACATATAAATTCTAGGGATACCAGGGGCTTTTTTGAAGTATTGGGAAAGAAGAGAGGGGTCGTGGACTGTCAGAACAAAGGGGTAGATGGAATCCCACTAGGAAATATTTAAACATGATTATACAAGAGAAGAAATCAAAATGGAGCATACATTGGAATAGTCTTACTGGAGAGATGGGTATTTGACAGCACAGACAGCCTGGGGAAAGAACATATAGACTCATGTTCAGAGCGGTATTCACAATCACTAAAGTCAAATCTTTATACAAGTGAATTGATGAATGAATAAACAAAAGGAAGTGTGATACTATTGAAGTTTAGGTACCAAAAGGTGTCAAGTTTATAGAGACAGAAAATGCAGTAGTGAATATCGGGGAGTAGAGGGAGGAAGAAATGATGCGTTGTTCAATGGGCATGTAGTTTTGGTTGTGGTTTGTGAAAGTTCTAGAAAGGAATAGTGATAATGATTTATAACAATATGCATTAAGGGAATTAGAACTGTACACTCGGGGCTGGAGAAACATTTAAGTAATTAGGAGCACATTTTGGTCTTCCAGAGGAGCAGGATCCAATACCAAGTATCCTCATTGGGAGGCTCATAAATGCTTATATCTTTAACTCCAAAGCACCCAATGGACTCTTCTGGCCTCCATGGACACATAACAGACACACAGAAACATACACAGCTATACATAAGAAATTCTTTAAAATTAAATCTTAAAAACAAGAAATATATGCTCAAAAATAGCTGAAAAAATTTTGGATTATGTATATCATAGTAAAGTTAAGGAGAGGTAAGCATTGTAAGAATATTCTCAAATTTATCCTAAAAGTTGAACAGTTAGAATTTTTCATGAGTTGCTCTCTAGCCTACCTATAAAATGATTCTATTAAGATGTAATAAAATAAATTATGTCTTTGACTCAAAAAGACATGGATAAAGAGAAGTTCTTGGTCTTTGTACCACTTGAGGAAACCATTAGATTGATCGACAAAATTCTCAATCCATTCCAGTATTTCAGGTGAAGGACAAATTTTTGTTAGACACATACAATCTTATTATCTTCTCTACTGTTCTGTTTTCTTATTAATTGTTCAATCAATTACATACTCTTTGAAAAAACAATCTACTAGTGATTCCTAAGACAGGTTTGCAAATATTTGTGCTCTGCCTCCTTGTAACATGAATTTGTTAAGTTGTGGTCCATGGACACATTACACTGAAACCCTTTGTATTCGATGAAACCCTGGGCACTGTGGGGCATGTCATAAACTGTGGCTCTAATATGATAGACAAAGAATGGTAAGATTGTTCTGTCCTTCTTACTCCCCCTCTCTGCTAGCTATTCTTCATAAAATATATTCCTTGCAGAGTGGCCCCTATGTCATGCCTAAGCAACACAGTAGAGCTGGCTCTGAAGGTGTAGGTGTAGAAAAATGGACCAGCCTGCCCCCTTGTTCATCATTGCAAGAGATGAACTAGGCAGGGCAGTGCAGGAAAGCTCACCGTTGAAGTGAGGGCAATGGAGAGCTAGCAGGCTAACCAACCCTGCAACTACCCAGGCTCAGAATCAGGGTTTTGGATTAGCCCACCCTGACATCTACCCCATCCATGATCTGCTGGAGCATGTGAAGAATCTGGTTCTGCAGTCCCAAAACTACAGAATCTCCACAGCTCAGGGCAACAACAGGATAACCAAGAGGAGTCCCAGTGGGGCTCCAGCATCCATAGTATAGCAGAAAGCAGACACTGTGCAATGAACTCTTGCAAGATACATGTATATAAAGATAAAAGGGTTTACTGCAGTGTGACTCACTGTGTCACACTACAACTTCCATGACAAAACTGGCTTTTCTTCTTTTTTTCTCTTAAATTTTATTTTATATTGGTGAGGAGATTGCAAGGGCAGAGGGTAGATATTAAGGGATAGGGAAGTGAATGGGATGGAGATGTATGATGTGAAATTTAAAAAAAAATAAATAAGGACGTTTAAAAACATATTCCTTGCAATATAAAATTAAGTGCCATGTTTTTTCAATTTTTATTAGAAATATTTAGCAATTTCTAACATGCAAAATCTCTCTACCATATTAATTGTTGCCAGTTCTTATCTGAGGATAGCTCTCTATTGCCTGAACTTGCTAATTGCTCTTTCTCTTCCTATGACATTATTTAATATTTAACTTTGCAGGTGTACTTAACTCCAAAATTATTAGGAATACAGCATGATCTTATGTTGATAATTAAATTTATATTATCACAAGAACAAAACCTATAGAATAGAGTGCTCCATTCTTCCCTTTGTTTCATGGCAGACTCAGGACAGGGAGTTCAAAGGTTCAAACAAGAATACAATTTTCATTGACTTCTACTACAATAATATCAAGCTCAGTGAACATAGTTCTTTGGAATGTCCAGGAAGGAGCCTATGCCAATTCTAAACACTTTTGACTTCCAGCTTGTCCTGTCCAGCCTGAGACACCAGAAAATTATTGCTCTCAGAGACATAGAGAAGGCTCTCCTGCCAATGAACATTGATGAAGGCAGAGAAGTATGATTAGGCGCTGAAATAAATGATTATTGAATGCTCAGACCCAAACAAAACATTTATATATTCTCAAAGGCTTGGAGACAAGAAGATGTCTCATTGAAAGACGAGATGTAAAGATTTTTAGAGCTGGATACTAGAAAATGGGCTTCTAAATGCTGTCTTCCGGGAAACACACAACTATTAAATCATTAATTCTCAATACATACAGATATCTGCACTGTGCCTACACAAGGGTAGCCCCTCAACTGACAGGAAAAGATGGAGGGACTCAGGATACCCTTCCCCCCACTGCTGAGATGTACCCTATAGATAGTTTCGAGGTCTTCTGTTGTGTGCCTGCTAGAGACTCCACTGAGCTCCAATGGAGAGTCTCAACCCAAGAGTCATGCAGATGCCTTAATTAAATTAAGTGGATCACACAACAAAACCAACAGTAACAAATCTGTAAAAGGGCCTGGTAAGTGAGGTGGGGGGTATTAACAGGGAGGAAGGGAGATGAGAGCAAAAGAAGCCCACAGAGACAGCTGACCTGAACAAGGAGGAGCTAATAAGTCCCCAGACTGATAGTTGGGAATCCAGCATTGGACCGACTCAGACCCTCTGAACGTGGGTCTACTGAGAAGACCCACAGTTCTTCTGAGGGTGGCCTGGGCAGTCTAAGGGACCTTAGACAGTGGAACCAGGATGTATCCCTGGTGCACAGAAGGACTTTGGGAGCACGTTCCCCATGGTGGGATACTCACTTAACCTAGAGGCAGGAGGGAGGGCCTAGTCCCTACTCCAAATGACTTAACAGATTTTGATGACCCCTCCTAGAAGGCATCACCCTCCCTGTGGAGTGGGGGGGAATGTAATGGTAGGGTGGTGGTGGGGTCAATGGGAGAGAGGGAGAAAAGGAGGGAGGAAGGGAAGAAGGAAGGAAGGGAAGGAGGGAAGGAGGGAGGGAAGGAGGGAAAGAGGGAGGGAGGGAGGGAGAGGGAACTTGGATCGATATGTAAAATAAGAAAAAAAATGAATAAAAGAAAAAAATTGTCAAAGAACTAAATAATAATATTAATGTTGAGAAAGGAATCATGGAGAGAAAGAGATGCTGAGGGACACCAGGGGACCCACTGAATGTGGATATCAGATAAAGAATAACTCACCACCTCTACTTTTGATGATTAATTTCAACAAAAGTCAATCAAAGTTGTAATCTTTTAGAAACTATTATGAAAAATTGTGACATTTATAGTGTGTAATCTTTTTCAAAATGTGCACCTGAATGGAACACTAAACTCCAATGGCATTGAAGTTATGCATACTTTGTGAAAAAAATTCAAAATGACTTAGAAGGAAAAGTCAGTAACACAGGAATTAGATTAAGATCCACAGAATTATAAACCAGGACACCACTGGAAATACTCTAGAAAAAGAGAGATACGTGGGACAAGATACCACACACATGCACATAGATGGGCCATTTGCATGTAATCCTGAACATAAGGAAAAGGAAACCCAGTCACTTAAAAAGAGCAAACACTGGGACTGTGTTGGCTAATTTCATGTCAACTGGACACATGCTAGAGTCACTGGAAAGCAGGGAACCTTAACTGAGAAAATAGCTCCATGGACTCGAGTTGTAAGGCATTCTCCTAATACATGATTGATGTGGGAGGCACTAGTCCATTGTGGGTGGTACCATCCCAGCGTTGGTGGTCCTGGTTTAATAAGAAAGCAGGCTGAGCAGGCTATGAGGAACAACCCAGTAAGCAGCACCCCTGCATGACCTCCGCATCTACTTCTGCCTCCAAGTTCCTGTCCTGCTTGAGTTCCTGTCCTGATTTCCTGTGATGATGAACTGTGACATGGAAGCATAAGATGAATAAATTTCTCCCCAACTTTCTTTTCAATCATGGTGTTTCATCGAAGCAATAGAAATCCTAATTAAGACATGGTCTTAATGTAAGTGAGTATTTGTAACGTGATGTTAAAACTTAGGCAATAGTATTGGCTCATTATAATGGTTGTCCTGAATTTTTGTTGTTGTTGTTGTTGTTGTATACATGACACAAGGTGGTCATCTGGGAAAAAAAGAACCCCAACTGAGACAATGTTTTAATCAGATGGGCCAATAAGCCAGTCTGTGTGGTCATCAAAGTATGCTACAGACTAAACTATTGAGCTCTGGTTAGTGATTAACACTGCTCACTAGCAGTGTTAATGTCTTATATTTGATAAAAATAATTAGATGAAAAGAAAAGCAGTGATCTACCATTTACATGTTAATATGCATATGAATCAATGAAAATGCTTATATTTCAAGGTCACATATATAATACTTAAACCATAAGTATAGTATCAGCTTTTACTTCTCCCTTCTCTTGTCTTTCTTTGGATATACATTCACATACATTTCTGGGCACAACATTTTGGTTCACATACTGTGAAGTCTGCAGTGTACCCAGGACTGTGCTCAGTATTAGTGGTCCACAGCACACATCTCATGGTTCTGTTGTCATAGCAATAGTTAAAGATTGCTCCTTTCTGGTAAAAACAAAATAGGGTTTAGTTGACACGGTAGAAGACTGTAACACTTTTCCTTGATTTGGGGCTATGTCAATGCAATTCCCAGGTAGCCGGAATCTCCTGTTCTTTAGGCACCTCCTCATCCTTTCCTTGGGAAGGAGAAATGGTGTACTTGCTAGTGAACTGGTTGGTGAACTGTTCTTATTCACTCATTCTTCTTCTCCTTCCTTTGACAGTAGCTACATACAGAAAGTAGTTTCATTATTTTACAAGGCAAACAGGGCAGGTGCCTTTAAGAAGCCAATAATTTGTGGTAGGTGTTTTTCCCTTGCTAACCGTGTCCGACCACTTCTATTATGAACTGTGTTTTGTCCACTGCCTTAGGTCACATGCAGCAATAATACACCTCTTGTAGATATGCTTTTGTCCAGCTTCTCAAATGAGTCAAAAGCAAGTTAGGAGAAAGGGACATTGTAATGCGAAGTTTCAACATTTATAAACTGTTTTCCCCCATTCTTATTTCTTTCATTGTTCTTTCAGTAGGAGAGAAGAATGCAAGGAAGTATTTTTTTATACCAGGTAGATAACTAAAAATTGGAAACAAAATTGTCATGAGTTGAAAAAGAATAGAAATTCATTTGAACAACTAAATTCACTGGGACCCAGAATTTAATTATAGAATATCAATAGTTACCTGGCAGAGCCAATATATAGCTATTAAACATACAATATATACTCACCTGTTTGTAAAGGAAGATATTTGTATTTAAATATATCAGTTCCATATAAATTTCCTATATTTATGAGGAATTATCTTTTTAAAAAAAATCTGTCAGTTTAACTATTACAGACCACTGATTATCAATTTTTTTATTAAAACACATTTGCAAAATTACTGTATTTGTTAACAAGAAAATATTTCAGTTATAAAAGCTAAAAGATCAGGTCTCTCCTCTGGTGACATGAGAATGGGGATCTGCCTGGAAAGGCCAGGCACAATCAAGGAGGATGATTCCTACAACTCCTGCATATTTATAGACTTGTTGTTCTTGTGGTAAGTACTCTCCTGACAGTCAGGGCTAAGTCTAATCAATCATCCCTTAAATACAGCATAGTGTACACTCACCTCTCTTCTTCATTAGCATTCATTAGCAATTAATCAACCCAGCAGGAATCACTAGGAAGTTCAACAATCCATAAGGCACATTTACATTAAAGATGAGCAAACATGAGCAGAGATCACAAGAAATAGGAGATGAATGGTGTCAATTCTGTAGGAGAAAGGGAAAGTTTGGTCATCAAAAGCCAAAATTCAACAGAATCTGCTTATCCAGCCTAAGACTTAAACTTTTGATTAACAAGCAGTAGCCTGTGTGACTCTATTACAGTTGTCACCGGCAGATTTAGGCTCCCATCAGCCTGCTGAGTACATTTGTTCCACTTCAAGTAAGCCTTCTGTGTTGTCATTATATCTTCAAAAGGAACGGAAAGACGCTGCATCCAATTTTTTGCAATTGTGGGCAATCGCTTAATTCAGTCTTTAACTGTGTTCTTACAGGGAGTTGAGGGTTATAATGGAAGCCTATTTCCCTGCAGGATGAAAAGGAGTCATGCTGTGGAGTATAATACCCTGAACCCATGGCTGAGAGCAGTATTGTGCCCACTGAAGTGTCCCTGTTCAGAATGAGAGCAATGGGGAGGGGCATCCTTGGCTGGTCAGAGCATCCACATAGGATCAAGGAGATGGGTCTCCTGCCTACCTAACCTCACGGAATTCCTCTGAGCTCTAAGTCAGTCTCACCTTGGATTTCCCATCAGGAATACAATGGCAAGAGATAATATTTAAGAGTGAAAAAAAAACAATAATGTAAAACAAATCATCTTAGCTCATTTTTTTTGCTTTGCTTTAATAACTCCAAATTACCATCTTATTTTTTAATGAAATTCAAACTACTGTGCTCACACGAGAAAAGTACAAAAGCTGGATAATATCTAAGCTTCAAAGTAATGCTATCAGATACATATACGTGCCTAAATGTGCTCTGAAGCTGGCAGTTGCTGAGGCCTGAAATAATATAAATATCAAACCGGAATGCAGCTGCTGAATTATGGCTGATGTATGGTAACTTTGGAAACACAGAAATGTGTGCTTGTCACAGAATAACAAACAGTATTCACTTGGTCCACATATGTTGAAGTCTCTGACTCAGACCAGTTATTAAATGCATTTTCCCCCAAATACCTCAAACTTTAGTATAATCCAAACACCGTGCACCGGCGAATTTATCTCAGCAAGTGAGAGCACCCAATTGCTACCAACAAGCTTGCCTTATTTGGGGGTAGAAAATGCCCTGAAAGACGCTGGTCTCGTGTTACAGTAGAATGAAAGGCCTCGGCTGTTTCTTCTTTTCCCTTTATAGAAAATCTTACAAATGTCACAGTTTGTTGGATTGGTCCAGTCTGGTTCTCTGTGGTTGTAATTCAAAATAAGAGAGAAGTAGCTCTCAGCCCAGCATGGCACATCATTGAGGTTTCAAAGGAGACTTCTGAACTCTTCTCTGCCATCCATCTCTGTTTTTGTTGGGTAGTTCTGGATATTTTATGAAAGTAGTCAGTATTCTGGATTTATTTTGAAGAAAAATAATCTTTTCAAAAACTTGGCTGTATAATTTCTTTAATCTTCTTTTCAAACACCTTTTGAAAAGCATTCATTTTGGGATTCAAGTTCCTTTTTACTGAATATTTCATAAGTGAATAAAGTTAACTTAGAAATGTTTTGTCTTTCTTTGCTGCCAATTTTATCCCAATAGTCCTCATTGAAGAGAGATAATACGGTGTACATGAGAAACTGAAGTAGCCAACAAAAGCACTAAATTAGAGATATGTTAAGATATCACTGGGGTCACTAAAAACTCCATAATGCTCCACTTAAATCCAGAAGCAATTCAGACCTTCCTCAACAAGGTCTCTGACTGCAGCCATTGGCAATGACTGACAGGTTCACATCAAGAGGCATCCAAGCTTCATACATTTTTAAACATCCCAACTGATCCTAATGGAGAATTTAAAACAATTTGGGAATTCGATATTAGGAAAATGCATTCAAATGCAAGATTAGACAAACATATTAGCCAATACTCAAAGTATTAATGGACCTGAGAACTAAATCTGTCCAGTTGAAGTTAATTCATAAGGCCTGCTGGACATCAGGGAAGGTATTCACAGAGGGGGAGGGGAGGACTCATTCAGGGCACAAGAATAAAAGAGTAAGATAGGGAGAGGTCATCACTGATGGAACAGACACAGACAGAGAAGTGACTGGTTTTCTCCTTTTTGTATGTCAGACAGACTAACATGTGTGTTATATCATGCCATAACCTGTTAAGGGAGGTAAGTTAATGTTTTCAGTGTGTAGTACTGAGGTTAATCCTTCATAAATTCACATGGTCACTATAATCAGAGGTACATGGTAAGGAGCTGCCAAATGGTTCCAGAGATAAATATTTCTAAAACTCAGAAGAGAGATTCCCCTTTTCTTGATCTCTGTGAATCTTAAGAGACAGAAAGCCACATTTTCAATCTAGTGTGATTTGTTTCTGCTCAGTAACTTGTATCTCATATAAGCTTCACTTATTTCATAAATACAGCAAAGTTAATAATGCTACCAAGATCTTAGTAGTTCTGTGAGGACTACATCATTTGGTTTTTCTAAAGTGAGCCTGGTACATAGCAAGTATTTTATGGCCACTGCCGCTGCTGGTTTAAGAATCAGGACTTGCAATTTCTCAAGTGAAATATAATAATGATATTTTTGAAGGAAAATTATTAGAAGATTTGAAAAGCTTTAAAACAAGAGTTGGCTTTTATTTCTTCTGAATGTCAATACTCGTTTCTTAGTGAAGATGTTGAAACTATTCCTTTTTGATATGGTCTTGGCTTTTCTGGGAGGCAAATAAGAAGACGTTAAAAAACTGTTGGCGTAAGAATGTAACTTGCCTCCTCATGGAAACTGCCTTTACAGAGATTTTCAACAGGCTTCTTATGGAAATGTGTAGAGCAAGTAACCAGGCAGTGTGGGGAAAACAAGGATATGTGTCCTCACCTTCTGGCTTCTGTGACTGGAAAATAGGCAACCACCTTCTGACAATTTATTTTTCTTAAAAAGATATGTTTTAGTGAAATTAATGTTGTTATGTATATGTTATGTATATGTATCATAGTTCCAGAGCTGGAACATAGTTGCAATATTATTTACGTGTTACAGTTGCCAGAAAGAAACTAGGAAGAGAGCACAAGAGACACAGAGTAGTTGCAGATGACTTCTCCTGTATCCACAGCTTTCAATAGATTAAAATATGTGTTTGTGGAAGCAGTTTGCCACAGCAATTCCTCATCCCAACTTTTCAAGCCTTTTAACAGGTTCTCACTAAGACTTTGAAAGACAGCAGCATGCCTGGTGAACCTCTGGCAAACCAGGTCCCACATAAACAGTGATTGTGCAAAATTAAAAAGATAGGTATTGCTGTATTATAAAATCAAGTTTCTAATAGACTATCTGGAGATTTCTGGACCACAGATTGACTCAAGAGTAAGGAATTTTCAATCCATTCATCACCAGCAGAAGAAAACAATGTTCTTATTTTGTCACATTGCTTTGGAAAATATCCTACATGAAAGTGGGAAATTATGAAGAGGGATGCCTTTTGCAAAAGTGAGAGCCTTGGAAATTCAAGCAAGTTCAAGACAAACACACAGAAATATGAGTTTAAGGATGATCATCAAAGTAAGATTAAAAAGGAGAATTATCCACCATCAGAAAATAACTCCTATGTGGTTTTAATAAATTCAATTATGTTAAGTACACAGAAAGCTGGGGTGGCATCGGACATTCAACCAACAGGAGTATAGAAGCTACTTCTACAGAGCTGGAGGCAGGAGAATGTGAGCCACAGCAGGCTTGGAGAGATCAGAGGATAAAGCAGAGTTCAGACAATAGAATCAGTGTCCCACCTACTCCATCTCCTAATGCTCTGCTGCCTCCCTGAGCTCCTGGGTGTACCCCAATCCAGAATGTGACTGGTCCCAGAGCCTCGAGTAAGAAGGATTCTTAGGGGTGATATACTGGTCAGGCAAAACTGGAGGGATAACTAACTGTACTGGAGGTCCCATACTGTAGAAAAGCTGGCAGCATCAGCTTAATTTCTTAGTAGGACAATTGATGAAGACTCTTTTCCTGCTTAAAACACATTGTAATATAAATGCTGTTAGGTTAGACTATGTAGACTAGGACTATGAATAATAAAATGAGGAAGGAATGGTGAATCCAGCTGTTCTCCCAAAGTCGAGGGGCCTGCTCACTTAAAAAAAAAAAAAAAAAAGCCTTTTGATGCTATTTCTACAAATACATAACTGCCTTGCTGATTCTCAATGGTCAAAATGTTTTGGTTGATCTTTGCTTTTACAGGGAAAGAAATGGCTTTTTAGATACTTTGTTAAAAATGATTTAAGGACAGTGAAATCATGCTAAATTCTTTCCATGTAAGACAGAAATAAAAGAAAAACAGACCAAAAGAAAAAAAAAAGAAAAGAAAAAAAGAAAAAGAAAAAAAGAAATGATAGAATAGGAAATAAAGAGAAAACCCCAGGAAAGGAAAACAAAAGCAGAAATGGAAGAATCTCTGTTGTTGCCTGTTTTGTTTGTCATTCGCCATTCTGAGTGGGTAAAATTATGCCCAAGAACACCATTGCAATGCATTCTGTTTCAACGCAAAGATATACAGTGATGTTCTGGCAATATAGGGCATCTGTTTTCCTTAAAGTTTTGTCATTGCTTTCTTCAAGATGGCAGGAAATTGTTTTGCCCTTTTTATTTAAATTCTGAAACAAGGTTGGTTTACATGTCAATCCCAATTCCCTCACCCTCCCATCCTCCCCTATCACCCCCACCAAACCCCAGCCCTTCCCCCTTTTAATATGTTTAGCTAGAAACAGTTTTTTTTTCTGTCAAGTTTTGTTCACACCCAACTCAAAGGAGGATGAAAAATAGTTAAACATTCCACAGCGATAATCACAGGTTAAGTCAGCATTTACTTTTTGCTTGTGGATAAGCACAGAATTATGTAAGGCAAAAGGAATCCCCTGATTTACAAAGTTAAAAGTAAAATAATTTTGGTTGTTAATGACTTTGAAATGGCAGGACACAGTATCATGAGAAATAGATATTGCAACAGCTGGGAATGTTGGTGACATCAATGGCATGCAGGAATTATTAAACAAATGGGTTAGAGTTTAGTTACGTATCATGAATGAACAAAGATAAAAACTTGATAACATTGATATTACAAAATATTTTTGTTTTTTAATAAGACAAGGTTAAGCTAAATGGGTATGAGTTGTAGCCATGAACCTCTATTTTTATGTAACCCAGTCTCAGATACACAGAACCATTTGATTTTAGTTTAGAAAATCCAGGAGCAACTCTAGCATGGAACAGTAATTGAGGAAGACTATTACCCTAAACCATAAGCAAAGGCTGGCTATTCTCAAATTTAGAAACAAAATTAACCCTGACACAGTCACAAGAGTAGCTCAAAAACAAACTTGAGAGCAATTGCAGTCACATGGTCATCTGATAGCTATTTACTTGTGTACACTTGAGTAATAGAACATCTCCAAGAGTGTGAGGGCAGTGACAACTCTATTAAGTAAACTTTTTAAATAAAAACGTTCTTTACAAGTTGTACTATTCAATCTGTAATATTCAGTTTATTCAGAATTATCAATAGTGCATTGTCCTGTAGTCATTTTATTACTATGTTTGCATAATATCTCGTGTAAAATGGGCTCAATACAGTATACTCAATAAGCTTTAGAAATAACATTGTTTAAATTGAAAGACTTACTTCTAAAGTATCTATTGAATGTTACACACAAACCCTTAAGCAGGAAATGAGATTCACCTTTTAATCTTGTAGAAGCACTCTTGCTAATGGCATTATTTCTGTTCTCCAAATACTTTTTTCAGTAATCATTTTACCACTTCCTGTCTTGCTCTTTACAGAAGGCTCCAAGTGAATCTCTTCTCCATACTGCATACTTAACTTGGCGAACTGTATTGGTCTGTAAGAACCTTCATGCACTCACACTCCTGGCTGTGCATTGGCTCCAGGACCAAAGCAAGAGTGGAAAGCTCAGACTTGAAGACTTGAAGGGGGGGGGGGTGAATAACAACAAAGAAAATTCTACATATGTATGAAAATGCCACAATTAAACTCAGTACTTTGTGTGGTAACTAAAAATTGAAAGAAAACACAAAGATGTTTAAGACTACTTAAGTAAACATTTGTAATCACAGCTCTGGATGAAGCAGAGTCAGGAAGAGCCAGGCTATCCTAATTGGTGAGTTACTAAGGATAACACCTGAGACTGTATATACACGGACACACACGCGCATGTGTGCATGCACACACATACACACTCTTGCACTTCTAGAACATACACATGTATGTTCACCCTCACATATAAACATACACACAGCATATAAATGAAAAAAAGCACCCCAGAGAGCCCCTTGTGCAAAAGACTACATTCAGACCTCGGGAAGAACACATCATGATGAATGAGTCTTCAGAAGACATCAAATCAGCCAGCACCTTTATCTTGACTTCTTAAATTCATGAATCATGAAGAAAAAAGAAAGTGCTGTTTACTCTCAAGATGTTTCTGTCTGGATGTGTTTGTCTTTTATGCTTATTTTATCAGTTTGCCAACGTGTTGCTGGTTGTTATCTACAGTGTTGAAATTTAGACCTTAAATCAAGTCCTGTATTAAATCACATGGCAGAATTTTTGCTGTCAGTTTGAAAGTCCCTGAATATTAGTTTCTGCATTTCACATTGTGAACAGCAACAACACATTAAAACCCCAATTTCGAAGGAATTCATCTGGTATATATACTTTAGAATCCATGATGAATCTCCCATGTGTTTCCAACTATGTCAATTCCAGCTTTTCTGGTTTGCTAAAAGTTGCATGAAAATTGAAATTGTGTTGTCCCTTGAAATCACTCTACAAATAAATGCCAACCATATATATTGCTCAGAAATGGGAGGGTGGTGTGGGCAACACAACAATGTTAGGGTTTTCCACTGCCATCATTGGTTAGATAAATTCCATTAGGTTTGGCCCCTTTCCTCAAAAGTCCAATTAGGACAAATCCAACCCTCTATGAAAAACCTGGAGCCAATTACAATTATTTGGGGCATGCATGCTAATGATTCTCAGATGAGATGAGAATGAGTCCCAAGGCTTTTGACTTCCAAGATACGGTGCCAAAAGAAGCTTAGAATCGGGGCGTACGTGTGAAAGAGGATAGTCCTCTCTGCAGCCAGCCCTGTGCCTGCTCCTTGTCACACAGCCTTTCCGTTAACGATACCAGTCTGTCCAGCAAGATGGACTGCAGCATTCTTTCAGCTTCAGGCGTCCCATATTAGCAACAGACCTCAGCTTTGCACTTGAAAATGCTTCTACTGACTTCTTCATCATTTTTTATTTTTCCAGGAAATTACCAATTACCAATGATAATACAGTGAATGAATGAGTGTGTGAAGCCAGACATAGAAAACAAGGAAAGTCGGTTTAAATATATTTCAGGGTGACTATATATTTTCATAGGCACAAAGCAGAAGAAAAATAAGCACTAGTTGGAGTGAGAAGGGCAATGTTGGGATTGAGCAGACAGGAAAACTGTAGAGGTTCTTGATTATAAGTGGACCTGTAGGGCACACTGTGACAAAGATTCTGAGATTAGTACCATAAAATAATTAACGAAGCCTAGCTACATAGAATCAGAGACTTACTAAGAGCCTTATTTAGGGGATGCTTACTCTATTTTCACTGAAATACTGGTCAGTTTTACTTTTCTATTTTTCTTAGTAATTTTCTCAAATGAAACATTCATTAAACATTTGCAACACAGAAGCTCTGTGCTCCAGAGATTCAAATATAATCCAGTCCTTAACTGCCTGACAATTTGATAGAATGACAAGTGGGCAATTTAATTTGTGGTGTGATAAGCAAACTCCTGATCAGAGACCATATCCCACTCACCTAATACTCCAACAAGATCTCATTTCCTTTTGTAGATCAATTTCTATATGAGCTGATATGTACCTTATTTTCCTAGAGAGTATTCAGGTAGTAAATAAATTTCAAATTTTCTCCCTTTTCCTTGTACTGTGCTACTAATTCAATAGAGCAGCATATTTAAGACCCATGAAGAAATGAGCTTGCATTGTAAGTTATTCACATGGGCTGGTTTTCTTAATTAAGCCTATATTATTTTCTGCTGTTAGGCCTTTAAGAATACCATGAGTCTTGCCTCAGTCAGTCCGAATATTCCTGGTTGGGCAAGTTTACCAATATATAGTTACATTTGATCTTTCAAAGCCATCAATCTGTTGTTTTTCATCTTCCTAAGGATTCTTAAAGTCTTTGCTCCTATGTTTCTTCTCTGGTTAATGAATGAAAAGCACTCTCTCTCCTTATAGTGAGCCTTTAATTCTGGCTAGACATTCACTATTGAGTCATGAGCATCTGGATGTCCTATTACTTCACTCTGCTAGAGGCTGTCTTTTTGCCTGTTCTCTGGCATGGTGACCACTGAATCATTGCATCATTTCTTACCATTTATTGAGCTATTACTTCATGACAAACTCTTTACTTTCCTTTAATCCCCAGTCTTTAAGACAAAAATTATCTGTATTGTATTTTGGAGACAATCAAACAAGAGTTCATTGAAGTTAATGGATTTGTTCAAGACCTCTGAGCTACTAAATGATAGAGCAGGATTTAGTTCCAAGTCCTCCTTGCTCCTAAATCATACATAATCCTCTAGGAGATTAAAAGCAAGTTCATCACCCTTCTAGAGGCTTTCTGTATAAAACAGAAGGTGCAGCTCAAGATTGTTCTCTTTGAAGCTACTTGCATCCTATGGTGCTTAGGGCACAAGTTATGAAGTGATGCATGGTTGGCAAGCCATATGCCTGAGGCATACTTCATTCTTCCTCTTACGTTATGAAATAACCTTGAATATTTTAGAGCATGAAAACTATTCACATCATTAGACTCTTGTAGCTTGGGAACTGTAAATAAATGTCTATTGGATACCACCATTACCTTGATGTCAGATGACAACCTCATCTAGACTATTCACCATTTCATTGTCTTTCTACCTAGAAGAAGATGTTATATTAATTCTCTGACTACAAGTGCCAGACCTTCAGACTTTCTCCATACATGGCAGAAAGAAATTAGGGGGAAATGAGACGGAATTCTTATTTGAGTAGGAACAGAAATCTGTTTCTTGCCTTCCCTTCTTCTCAGCATGGTCTCCCCGTGTAGCCTAAAGTGATATGCAACTCACAATCCTCTTGCTTCAGGCCCTAAGGGCAGGGGTTCTAGGCATACACCACCATGCACAACTTGGAATTGATTTCTAAAGATGGGAACCTAAGTGCAGGATGCACAACTTGAATTGATTTTTTCTAAAAATGGGAAAAATCATGCTCATGCAGATAAGCAATCAGTAATATTTATAGTACATTCATCTCCCAATTCCATAGGCCTTGATCCTGCTCTTACCTTGACTATTTTATTAATTATATAGCTAAAGAGACTCAGTTAGAAATAGTCTCTGTTAAATAAAACTTAGCGAATACCTTTGTTTGTAAGCACACATAGCTGTGCTACTCATGTTTTCTCTTAAATATCCCTTCAGCAAAACTTTGAACAAACAATGTGAACAATTTTACTCAGTTTTCTCATTACAATGACATCAGTCTCTCATGTAGTTGGTCTTCCCCAAGGATTCATATGAAAATGAGTTAAAAATATGTGAAGTTATACTTGAAGAATGGAACTATTTGCATATAAAATACAATCATTAGTAATGCATTAATAGTTTGTTCTGATTACTGCCTGCTAATTTAAATTTGTTAAATGTTCTTCCAATATGAACAACATTATGAAAAAATTTAATGAATTATGAGTAAATCTCCCTCAGAACATGGGACTTATTTTTATGAATATGAATGTAATCAGTAGGCTTCTTTAGACAGAAAAAATCAAGCAAAATTAGACTACAAAAATTAATTCAAAAAATAGGATTAAGTGGAAAAATTGGAAAGTGTGGTCGGGAGGCAGAGATACATAGAGCAGGAATTTTTCCCATACAGTGTATTAGTTTTCTTTTCAAAATTAAATATATATATATATATATGTACATATATATATATACATATATGCATATACATAATCTTCCCAAATCAGTGAGTAGTTATACAAATGAATTTTAATAACCAGGTTTGAAGAGATAAAAATCAGAAAGTGGTGATAAACATTTTCTTTAAATGAATCTTTTAAGATCGTTGTAAATTATAATTTCCACATAAAAGGTAAGACTGAATCAAAGCTGTATTATTGACTTTGAAATGTTGCTTTCAATTGACCAGTTGATCTGATTAAAAAAAAAAAAAAAAAGGTGTGATAAGATAATACAAATGTGGGCTTTGCAGAGGGTCATAAATAATAGGTGATGATAAATGAAAATATTCAGGGTGTGGAACAATCTCGTGTGGAGGGCCACAGGGGTTGGCATGAAGCTCTTGTCTTCTCTAACATCTGGATTATTGATGGTTAGCATTAACGATCTAGAAGGCAGAGCACACAGCATGCTAATAAAATTTGCAGATGTTACAAATTTGGAAGCTGTTGCACACACCGGGAGTCTAAGAATTAATACAAATGGACCTAATGAGATTACAAATACAGGGAGAAAAGAGGAAAATTAGATTCCATTTAGAAAAGTCTAACTGATCAACCTGAGGGAGGTAGAGGTAATCGTAAAGTTGTTCACTCAGCAGGTCTGAGGACAAACCCGAGAAGTAATCAATTTCAAGCAAAACCACAAAGGCAATAATGAGGGTGGGAATGAGAGTTGAAGCCCAGTTCCAAGATCACTCAACACTTCCATGAGCAGATCTTCCATGGTTGGGACAGCCCTTGGAGAGGAGAGAACTAAAACACAGGGATCGGTGGATGGAAATTCAGACTGAAGAACTCTGGTACATGAATCATAGTACCAACAAGCACTTTCAGCTTCTGGCTAGGGTAGTAGCATGCTCACTAACTCCCCTCACTGTTTTTTTGTTTGTTTGTTTTGTTTTGTTTTACATAAAAAGGAAAAGGAAGGGGGAAGTAACAATGAGGCTTTGCTTCACTGGGGGAGGCTCCTGTGGGTTTGCAGACTAGAGCAGCTCTTTCTGGTGACAACAAATGTAAAAGTCCAGGAAACTCTAAAGCTGCAAGACCATTTGACTCTTACAGAAAGGGGGAAAAGGACAGCATAGAAGGATAGGGCCATTTTTTTGTCATATCTATTAGCTATACATTATATATTTTCAAGACAATGATTAGCCTTGCTCTAAGAAGTTACTCAGCTGTCATACCATTTTAAGCTACTCTGAGCCTTAGCTTTCCCATATATGAAATGATTATAATGGTATCTGGTTTGAGTTGTGAAGGAGAAGGTTACGTAAATGTCCACCACGAAATTAGTACCATCAAGACTATGAGTTCTTATGCAGTTGTGTACCTAAAGGAATTTGCCTGCTTATTGTTCTATAAGCCTACCAAGTGCACTAACAGGAAATTGTAAATCACTTACTTCTAGACGATGGGCTGAAATCTGAACTATTAGATCACACACAAATAGAGCCCAGGGCTTGTGGTGGTCAAAAAAGGAGATCTGCCAGGCAGCACAATGTGTCATGATTAAAATGATGGGCAGGAGACCAAATCACAGGCCCACGTGTCCCTCCGCTGGAGAAGGAAAGAAGGCAGAGGAACCCAGGCCAATTGAGTTGTAGTTGTGAGTCAAGTGTAAAGACAGAGACAGCAGGGACAGGCACGGAGGTGGCAGGCAAATGTTCAAAGTCCGCTTCAGTGTACAAGCTGGATAAAAAGGGATCAGCACTAAGGCCCACAGGAAGCATTCTCTGTCACCGAAGGTCTCCGTGTCAACAGTTTCTGCCGGGTTGGTTCAGCAAAAAGGACAAATAACAGCTGGAATCCTGTGGAATTGTCATCAAGAAAGATGAAATGTGGTCACCCATAGCACAGTGAGCAGAGGCCAACTCTCAAGGGCCAGGGACAGCCTAATGGGGGCCCAGAGCAGGCGAAAGCTCTCAGACAACTGAGATGGTCACACAGGGAATGCGCTGGGACAGCAGGTGGACACAGGCAGTGACCTGACAATCTTGAGAATTTAGGAGCAGCTGATAGTGCCACTGTGGCGGGAGGGATCTGCAAACCGTAGGGTCTGCGTAAAGGAAGGGAAGTGGGTTGCTGGGCATGTGCCCTCCGGGCTGTATCTTGTGCTGGACTCCTCTGCCTCTGCTCTGCCATGCCTTCTAGAATGACTGAAATATAAATTCTCTCTGCATCTGTCCCTCTCTCTCTCTCCTGTCCTCCCCCTCCCTTCTCCCTCCTTCCTGCCCTCTCTCTCCCTGTCTGTCCCCTCCCCCTCCATTTGCATGTTCCCTCTCTCCCTCTCCCCTCCCTTCCTCTCCCCTCCCTTCCTTTTTTGTCCCTCCCTCTTTCTACCTCTCCCTTCCCTCCCTCTTCCGCCTCTCCATTTTTCCCTCTCCCTCTTTTTCCTTCTCCCTCTCCCCTCCCTCTTTTTTTGTCTCTCCCTCTTTCTCCCTCTCTTTCCCCCTCCCTTTTCCTCTCTCTTCCCCTCCCCCCTCTTCATGTGTTTCTTGGAAATTATTATCACAACATAAAATGCAAGAAAATATGTACCCTCACCCTGGATTCTAAAACATCAAGAGTATTCCTGTTACCCTGTGCTGCTAGGGTATTTATCTTGCAGTGGTTCTGAGGATAGACATCGCCTGCCTTATCTTCTGGCAATGCAGCAGGCTGTGGTTGGCCACCAGTGACTGTTTTCTATGCTGTTCTCAGTCTTCTGCTTTTTCCTGCATGACTTCCATCAGCGGCTCACTCTCCCTGCGTTCTTGAGAAGCAGCCATACCCTACAGTGACCAAAGAGATTGGGGCTGCTACCTGCAGGAGGTGCTTGTGACTGCTTACTTTGTGCTCAATTCTCCTCCGTTATATGTGCAAGTGAGGTTATACAGCCCTACACTACAGCTCCGTACCTCAGCCTCTTTGCTTTCTTCCTTCTTTCAGTCTGCGTTTTTCTGAAATGAATAAAACAGAGCCAAGCCTCCTCTAATTTAAACTGAAATTGAAGTACTCTAGGAAGTTTCTAAGAGAGCTGCCAAGTATCCATCACCTAATACCTCAAAAAGACTCCACCACCCCATCTCCCTTGACATATGCTTATCCTTGCAGAGGCCACTGGGATCATAAATGTGAATTTCACCCTAGAAAGGAGTTATCTTATAGCTACAAGAGGTGGATTGTAGAAGTTATACACTGATGACTATTGAGTTACTCGACTGCCCCCCCCCAAATGGCATAACATGAGACACCAACTTAGGCACAAAATCAGCCCCAATAGTTACAAGACTTAGATATTAAGAAAGAGGAACAGTAGAGCATACTTGGAGAAGTAAACTTCATGAGCACATTGATGTACATTTCTCTCATCTCATATGATCCTTCAATGCACAGAAGTGTACAAATATTAACAAGTTAGGACTTAAAGAAAAAAGTTTACTATAACTCTTTCTACAAAGCCCTAAAAACAATGTTCTTTCTCAGTCCAGTCAGTTTACCACTAACTAAAAGTAGCATTTATTGGATATTTTCCTTGTGGCAGCCATGATTCCATGAATCATCTTGTCCAATTTTTGCCATAGTCAAGTGATATAAGTATCACCATTATTTCCATTTTAGAGGCAAGACTGGTGATATATGTAATACTTCATGATCCAGACTAAACTAGCTCCTTAAATACTAAAGTCACCTGTTTATTATTTTACCCCATACTTCCTAATTTTCAAATGATTCACATAGATTTCTTTAGCTTCTGTGTGAGTTAGCTTCCAGTGAGTTAAAAGCAATTTCTTCTAACAGCACCTTAAATCCAAATCACTCATTTAATTTTAAACAAGCCCATTAAACTTGGAATTTGGGTAGTTAAGAGCAAAATAAAAACCATTACAAGACAAAGACAGTAATGACTATTTACCATGTTTGTAAAGCATTAAGTGGTTTACATTTTCATATTTATTCCTCACAGTTAACTACTATCTTTACATTTTATTTAAACACTGAAATGTGTCAATATAAATTCTCGCTATGTGCAATGAACTAGCAGAAGTAATTCAAATTGAAAATATTATAAAAATCATAAGGAAAAACTTCCCACATTTTTAGAAACTTTGATGGACTGTTTTGTTGAGTGGCAGTCAATGAGAGCAGATGATCAGAGATGTGATTAGGCAACCACTAACAGAAGGGGCTGATGGATTTCTGAACCCCACGGGCAACAGAAATGGCAGAGCAGATTTTGGGCAAATTTTACACATTAGTCCATAAACAGTCTGTCAAGAAATCCCACTTTTCAGATGTCTACCTCCTACGGTCTATCAGAAATGTGATTTTCAAAGAAGTTTCCTAGATTCCATGTGAAATGATTATCATCCCGAACAAAGTCCAGGAATATGAACTGAGAAAAATAACAAGACCTTTTAAAAACTGATTTGACAGTGGATTGTGGACCACCAAGGCCCTAGAAAACAAACTCAGTACAAAGTTTCTCTTGAAGACTTACTATATTGCCAGCAAGAGCAAATTCGAGTTATGTTGAGTGGAAAACCAGAAGTGAAAGGGGACATAAAAAATACATAGATTGTAAAGTAACCCTGGAAAGATATTAAAAAGGAAAAAAAAAAAAAAGCTTGGCAACGGTTTGCAAAGCTGGATGCATCAAAGCCAATTAGGAGATCAAAATCTATGGAGCCAGGATCATAAAAGTGGGGGCGAAGATATGGGCAGCTTGGAAGCTAATTAGAATGGAGAGGTGGTAATTGTATGCACTGCGGAAGGCAAACTGTAGAGTGCTGAATGGAAATGAGAAAGAGATTGAGAAGGGAAAGATCTCAAACACTTCTGCAGTGTGCTAGTAAATAGTCAAAAACAAAACTGTGAGAAATGAACCCTTGCTGAGGTGAGGAAAGCCTCCCTAGGAACCCTGAGGTTTGTGGTGTGCTGGACTCCACAGATACCATATTCCTCACCAAAGGAAACGGTGGGTTTACTCTCATCTCTCATGTACCGCGGCATCCCTCTCTCGACCCGCTTGTAGAGCGGGTTTGAGAGAATTTGAAGCCTTGGAATCAGGGCTCAATCTCCACTTCAAGGACTAAACCACTTGGGCTTGGACCCGACTTTGTTCTTTTTTTATTCAATCTCTATGCTGTTGCTCCTTCTCTTTTCCCAATAAAGTTTGATCTCATCATAACTTCATGCTGTTAAGTTTTCCTGCTTTCAGCTCCCTCCCTGCTGACAACCAGTTTAGACCAAATCCTATGAAGCTTCACCGCAGGTGGCCAATGAAGCAATGGCTTTCACTGGGTAAGCTCGCTCATGGCTCTTGGAGCAATCCCAGAAGGGGCAGAGAGCACCTTAAAGTTGGAGGAAGCACAAAAGACTCTGTTCCCTTTCCTCTAGCTTCCTTTATGAACATACAAGCTGATAGCAGTCCCTGTCTCATGGCCTTTATCAGAATAACAAGCTGCTTACCTAAACACTTTCACAAGGCGACCTTTTCCAGGCAGCTGCCAGGAATTCTGTCTCCCTGCTAAGTGCATGGTTGCTTCATTGAAGCAAGTTAAATTGCTTTTCGTTTGCTTGCTTGCTTGATTTTTGCCCAGTGAAGTAGTATTATAGATGAATGTCTGAAACGATTTTTCAAAAGAAAAGTATTGAAGTCACAATGTAGCATTTTTAGGCTAATGAAGTATCTCAATTAAAAAAAAAATAGTACAAAATGCGTTAGTTGTGATTCTAATAAATGAAATTTTAATTTAATATATTAAGCAAGAAAAATTGGAAGTAGATTCAGAAATTAATTTAGTGATATACTAAATAAGATAAAACATAATGGAGTGATTAGCTGTCTCTAAATAATTAATTCCCTTAGAGTACAGACAATTCCAATCCCCCAGTGAAAACTGTACAATTCACTGTGCCTCTTTAGTCTATGTACCTCTCAGAAAATGCTTGTTAAAATTATTGCTCGACATATTCAGATCCTCCAAAGTTCCACGTGCTAAAGGTTTGGTCCCCACCTTGAGGCTATTAAAAAATGGCACAACTTTAAGAGGATCTCAAAGTCACTGGGGACAGAAAGTCAAAGAGGATAGTGGGTCCCTGCCTCCTCTTCATTCTTTTCCCCCAGTACCTACCCTTGTCATATAGCACTCTACTGGAGGTCTAAAAGCATTGGATCTCTCTGAATGTGTACAGAAACTTTCAAAAATGTAAGCTAATATAAACCTTTTCTCTGATTATCTCAGTTAGTTTTTCATTATAACAGAAAGCTAACACTTCCTGAGTGTGATTTCTTCTTAAAAACAATAAACAAAATGGCAGAAGAAAACAAACCACAATATGCATACCTACTTCTAATCAGATGGATTAATCAAGACTAAAGAAAACTGGAATAGAGAAGTGTATGACATAACTTCAAATGGCTGAAGAACAGATTGAGTCTGTGGACATCTATAAGACACATGATTCAATCTGAACTTCTCCAAGACAAGTGGGTATGAAACAGATTCATTCCTTTCTGTGGTGGTTTGAAAGAAAATGCCCCCCAAAGAGAGTGGCAATACTAGGAGGTATGGTCTTGTTTGAGTGGACATGGCTTTGTTGGAGAAAGTGTGTCATGGTGTGGTAGGCTTTGGAGTTTCCTATATTCAAGTTGTGTCCAGTGAGAGAGAACTCTTCCTCTTGCTGGCAGATCAAGATGTAGGACTGCCAGTTCCTTCTCCAGCACCATGTCTGCTGGCATACTGCCATGTCCTGCCATGATGATAACAGACTAGACCTCTGAACTGTAAGTGATCCGCTCAAATTAAATGTTTTCCTTTATGAGTTGGCATGGTCATAATTTATCTTCATAGCAATAGAAACCCTAAGAGACCATCACAGTCTTTTTTTTTAAAAAAAAAGACAAAATTTAAATTTAGCAGACAAAATTTAAAAAGACAATTATTTTAAAGCTGCTGAACATTCAATGAAAGGAAACTATCATTAATGATGATGAGCCTTCTAATTATCCTAGATGACAGCAGGAGACACACATGACCTGAGAAAACCAGGAGCCTGTGTAGAACCCAACAGCCTCCTTGAGTTGAGGCCCAGCTGAGAATTCAGGAAATCTAAGCAGGACAGTTTCCACGATGCAGAACTCTGGGGTGAGATCCGCATATACAACTAATGTGGCCAATACACCAGCGTAAGAATACAACCGACTAGCAGTGAAGGAAATGCTTTAAAGAGCTTTGTCATAGTGGTGGGGATCAAATTAGCCCTAGAAAAAAAAAAGACAACTATGATCCCACCAAGTTCCTAAAAGGCCTGGAAAACCCAACCTGATTAAGTAACTTTTTCCCCCCTAAATCAAGCTCAAGAATATTTATGGGAATACCCAACATACCCAACAGAATAAAATTTTCCATGTCTGGTATTAAAACAAAATTTTTCTCATATGCAAAGAAGTAAGAACACGGACCTTGCAAAGAGATACATGAAGTAATGAAAACCAAGCTGAACTAGAATAAATAAAACCTGGCTGTTCACATCTCTCCCTTTAAATGGCTCATAGTTTTCCCTTTGCTTTGCTAAACCTTCAGGAGTAAATTTTAAATAGTAAAATTTCCAAGTTTTCTGAGTTCTTCAACCACATCAGCAAACCTGAGAAGATACTGCGAAGTCCTGAATATTCAGAGATACAGAAGTGAGCATGGCACAGGAACCCATAAATCTGCAGACTTGGCTTGTGTTTGATATGAAAGCTCTTCTCTGAGCTGTGGAACTCGGCCTAACTTCAATATTGGGATAACTCCATACAAAGCCGGTATACTAACCACCAAATAGAAAATACTCAACCATGACATGGGTAAATACATTTTCTAAATTTCTTTAGAAAATTAAGCCAATATAATTGGATGATAGATATTCTATAGAACTTATTGTTTGTTACTCTAACTCCCTTCCTGTTAGATCTCTGACTTCTTCCACTATCAGTCAAGATTCATCTCTAAGGAGAGATTCTCTATTGTGGAATATTACTTTAACTAGGCAAAGGTATGTTGCATTTGTTTATGCTTCCTTTGTATAATCATGTAAGTATGTGTGTTTAATTATAAAAACGTATGTTGCTGTTTCACCTTGTCTGCCTAAGGCACCTGATTGGTCTAATAGAAAGCTGAATGGCTACTAGCTAAACAGGAGAGGCATAGGCAGAGCTGGCAGGCAGAGAATAAATTGAAGGCGAAAGGAAAAAGAAAGAGGCACAAGAAAGAAGAGAATAAGAAAAAAGAGAGGGACACACCGATGGCCAAATGCCAGCCCGCTATAGAGAACACAAGAAAGTAAGATATACAGAAAGAAAATAAGAAAGGTAAAGTGCCCCAAGGTAAAATGTAGACAAAGAGAAACAAATTAAGTTAAGCTAAAAAAGAAAAACAAAACAAAACAAAACAAAACAAAACAAAACCCAAAAAGCTAGCCAGTAAGGAGCTAAGGTTAAGCATTCATAACTGATAAGAAGTCTCTGTGTTATGATTGGGAAGCTGGTTGGTGGCCCAAAATGTTTGGTGGCCCAAAAGAAAAAGTCTGGTACAATTCTTCATTACTCTATCTGAAATTTTAGACTTCCCTTCTAACACCTCAAATAATGCCTTCATGCTTTTTTGTTCCCCTAGCACCTACACAGTCTGTGTACTTTGTGTAATTTATCATCACTCTGCCTTCTTGCACAGAATGCCAGACTCAAAGAAGGCACTGACTTATATTTCAGTTATTCACAGCTCTATCTACTGTGTCTGGAACAGTGCATGAATGAAGTAAATTTTGGGGTTAAAATAATGAATGGATTAGATGAAAATCAAATGTAATGGGATCAACAAGAAGTTTTTTAAATTCCAATTTTCTAACTGGGAGAGAAAAAATAAAACTTGTTACTGTATCAATGCCAGTAGAAACAAATGTAAATAGTAAATGCTCAACTTGGGTAGAGGTTGAAACCTCAGGGCTTGGGACCTGGGACCTGTTAGAGAGGAACATGATAAGGAAGAGGTCAGTGAAATCCTCCGCAACAAAGGTAAGTAGGGAAGCAGTCAGGAAAAATGATGAAAATGAGAAAATAAGTCTAGATTAGAAGACATAATAACCTAACTTTTGGGTATGACCATTGACTAGTAGTGAAGAGTGCTGTATGCTTAGGACATGATGTGGGTCAGAGGTAGTGATGGGAGAAACTTCTGAATTCAGCCAGAATATCACAGATTCATCTCTATGAGATCCATCATCTAACTCTGTGGAATAAAATATTGTTAAACCCGACAGTGTTGGTTGAAATTTCTTTCTCTGTCTCATTTATGTCTTGATTAGACATAAACAAACTATTGACTCACTTGTGAACATGTAACACTAGAATGTGGCAGAATTACTATGCTAGAAAACCTCAGAAATAGACATTTAGTTATTGTAGACAAACAGAGCTATTTACCACCTTCAGCATCTTCAAAACTCTTGAGAGTTGAATGGATCTTCTCTTTATGGCTGAAAATAAACCTAGAGTACTTCATTATGCTTCTTAATAACAAAGTCCTTTTGCAAACAGGCAGGCCATGAGCGAACTTGAGATGAGTAATCACATCCTCGCAGTTTAGATGATCAATCATCTTACACATGCATAAAATATTAAACATAAAAAACATGGAAGAGGACTATTGATCCATTCCTGTCCAAGTCGCAACAAAACATGATTGGTTTCTTAGTGATTGAGAGCATTTATTAGACCCTGGGGCTTATCCACCTGAATAAGTACAAGGCCTTCCATACGTGATTTCCAGTAGTGCTCAGACAGCTGATCTCCTAACTCACCCAAGAGCTCAGCAAGCGCTAGCTCGTGAATTAATATGGGAAGGCTGGTATGAAGGAAGTCTTGTATTTATGGCCATTCTCATTTGTAGCATTAATTTTACAACTCCAAGTTCTATCCCAATCACAAATCTCAGAAATCATGGTCAGGGTGTGGAGCTTCCTTCTGAAAGGGCTGACCCATCATCTAGTGTCTTCCTGGAACTTCTTTGCATATCTCTCTCCTCCACCTTATTTTCCCCTTCCACATCCCCAGGGCCATGTTTTCATCTGTTCTTGTATCTTGGTTCATCCATGGGACATGCTTGTTCTTTCTCAACCTGAAAACTCAACCCACCTTTCTAAGACAGGGCTTTTCCAAATGTGCAGGAATGGGAATAATGTGAATCACATAAACTAAAATGACTTGGCATACATATCAATTCCATCCAAGAATGTTCATTTTTAACACTTTGCTTTAGAAGATTCATGAATCCTAATGGGTATTAATAATAAAAAAACTCTGATTCCACCACCAGGGGGTGAAAGCAGGAGGATCAGAGAAGCAGAGCAACCAGCCACTAGAGTTCTTCCCTCTACCAATGCTCAGACCAAAGGGGTGATCATGTCCTCAGACTGCATCTCCAGACTGATTGTCCAGACTGACTGTACAGACTGCACTGAGTTCTTGTCTCTTCCTACCTTATATTCCTCTCTCTTCCCAGCCATATAAGTCTTGTCTCTACCTCCTTAGTGTAGATATTAAAGACATGTGATCCCAAGTGCTAGGATCACCTTTGTGTGAGCTGTTTCTCTTTTAGACTGGATCAATTTTCTGTAGCCCAGGGTGACATTGAACTCAGAGATTTGTCTGCTTCTGTCTCCCAGAGTCTTGGGATTAAAGCTGTGTGCCACCACTGCCTGGCCTGTATGGGACTAACTAGTGTGACTAGCTCTGCACTCTGATCTTCAGGCAAGCTTTATTTGTTAGATCATAAACAAAATATCACCTGAAGATTTCTCCTTCCATTGTACCGATCAGTTCCATTTTAGAGAAGAAATAACTGATTATCTATCCCAACTGCTCAACTATGGCTCCAGAGTAAGCTTCTTTTAGACCATGGATCCCCAGATTATTAAGTCTATAAGAGGGAACATCTCAATAAATACACAGGTCTATAATGTGTATTAATTAGTCATTATTTTAAGCTATTGTATTTTGGGTGGTATGCTACAGAGTAAAAGCTCTTTGCCTCTCCTTCTTCAAAGGTCAATCCTACATTGTCTTCTGCTCTTCTACAGTGTTAGGATCTTCCCACTAAGGAAAGAAAGCCCATCCTGTGTACTAAGTTCTAGATCGTACAGTAATCCTGCAGGGGAAATTAATGACAGTATCATTTTATCAGCATAGGGACCATGAACTAAGGAGGATATAGAAACTGTTCAAGTTCACACTAGCACTAAAATTAATGGATACTATATTTGAATCAAGGATGTGTAGTGTACTTATCGCTAAGATTAGCACTAATTCAAGGCTTGTGTTTAGTTATCATGTCTAAAATGTGGTCCCACAGTAAACAGGAGATAAACTTTTCATTCATCTTTTTACCAGGTCCTTATAATAATGCTTAGCATTAAAAAGGTTTTAACAAGTAATTACCGAACCAAAGTAGACTTTAACTTTGCATTTCCTCCCTGATCCCTGTTCCTACTTTGCATTTGTTCTTCTTGCCTTCCATCCTCCCAATACAAGCTAAAACAAGTATATGGAAATGACACTTTTATATTCATAAGTATACTGACCTGAAGCAATCTTTGAAATGGCTTTCCATGTCCCTTTGAGGACTTTTACATTTGTATATTTTGTCATAATCACAGTGCTGGATGCCCAGCTACTTCCAAAGCTCACTCAGAGTCCCTAACTCTTGCACAGTAGGGGAGCATTTGAATGACAATCCCAAGACTTTGGTTTCTAGAAAGAGGAACACGTCCAGAATAGGATTTACTAAAAGTTTAATCAGTTTTTTTGTTTGTTTTTTGTTCACATCCAACAAACCAGCCACTTTCCATGTTTTATTGCCATTTGGTCCCGGTAAGTGCTGCAACCCTTTTTTCTGTATATATACATGCTGGACACATGCTAGCTATCCAGTGAGTTTTCAATCCCCCACTTCTCTATGTGTGTGTCTGTGTGTCTCTGTCTGTCTGTCTCTCTCTGGGTGTGGATGCAATAAGATCAGTAATAAGAGACTGTGGGATTTTCGCTGTTGTTCATTGTTCTTACTGATTGGATACAAGCAACAGAGCAGGATAAAAGTTCCAGTTCCCCTGAATTGAACTTCATTTCTTCTCCAGTCTGTCTGGCCTTATTTAAGATTGTCAAGAGCTTCCAACTTTTTCTCAAGGATCTGAAGTTTTCAGAAAACATATCTTGCTCTCAGGCAGTTTCCCCTTCATTTTAGAAAAAAAAATCTTTTAAATAAATTCAACATTTCTTATTGAAGTAAGCTTAAATCATTAAAAAATAAAATAAAACATCCTGGTTTCTCCAAACTGTTTAAGAATTTTAATCAGTCTTTTGTCTTATTTCTTAGCATTACTTTTCAAATGGTTTGTATTTAGGCAAACCTAAAATAGATTTTTGCCAAGACTCCCTCGCACCCGTAATTTTTAAACCCCTGTGTATTTTAAGGGAAATGTAATACATATGCTTCTAATTCATGGGCACTTAACTCATCAGAATGTTGTTTTGTAAGACCTGTTTGATGTTAAGAAGTCTTTTTGGAGCCTTCCTTTAATAAGACTTTTCAAGCCTTTATTCTTAGAAGCAGGAAGTCATACTTTGCCAGGAGTAAATGAATTTCAACCCCTTACTCAAGGTTCACATTTAGTCCAAAACTGACAGCCAAGAGGCTTTGTGAACAACATGCAAAGACAAGTTCTGTTGCCCCTAGGATGAATCAGTTTCATGTCTGTTGTGCCTTAAACTCAGAATATAGACCAGTCTTTATGGATCTTACTTGAATATGCAAAAGGTGTCAATATTTGTGAAAAGATCTAACTCTGAAAAAAACAAACAAACAAACAAAAACCAAAGCAAAACAACCCTATATGTGTCAGAAAGCACTTAATATTTCTGGGTGTATTTTACTAATGAGCTGATAAGACAGTTTTCTCAGGACAAGAAACAATAAAAAGTATTACACATTGAGTCAGGCGTAAGTAATGGGAGGGGCATGAAAATAAATGAAGAGCAGTCATTTATACAGTAACAGATGACAACACCTCTGTGCCTATAAATACAGCATTGCGGGGACATTGATGAGTTTGAGTACAGGTCCATGTGTCAGAGAATCTGACACAAAATACAAAGATTAAAGAACAAAGGGGATAGGATAAATCTTGGAGGATTTTTTTTATGACTTGAGCTAGGATGTTTCGATGTGAATCTTCTATTGATGGCCACAGCTGCTCTGCTGTCTAGCCTGGCACCACTTCTTAGCCTACAGCTGATGTCTAGGAAAGAGACCTGTCTTATTTTTTGTTTGCTCAATGAAAAGCTAAGGAAAGCCACAAACTACAGAAAAGCACACTTACCTGGCTTTCTTTGTGATGAATAAATAACCTATCACATTTACACAAAGACAGTAACGCTCTTATTGTAAGCCTGACAATAAATGCTTCTTTAAGTTTTTTCTTTCTGTTGATAGAAATGAGTGCAGTCCAGTCACTGTCATCAAGACAGTGTGCTCTGTGGCCTAGACAATAAAGAGAGATGTACTCTCTGCAGTTGTACTATCAAACTTTTGCCTGATTTGAAAGAAGTTCTTGGTGTCTTGAAAAAGTAGAAAAGGTGACACAGCCTTACAGAGAACCAGACAGGCCTCCCAGGGAGCACACCCCTCTGGGGGACCCTGCAAGGGTGGATTTTGGAGGCCAAGTCAGTGCATCAACCGACATCCCTTCTTGCTTTTCTCACTACTCAAGAGAAAAGATCCTTTGTATTCTCTTTTGGTGTTCTTGACCTCTCCTTGACTCTCCTCCCTCCCTCTCAGCCTTCCTCCCTCCCTCCCTTCCTCCCTCCCTCCCACCTCTCCCTCTCTCTTTCTCCCCCCTGCCCCCTACCTCACTTTCTCTCCACTTCTTCTACCATATCCTTAATGTTCTGACACTATTTACTTCATTCCCTTTGTCTTTCTAGCAAACCTGCCTCTCTGTGCCCTCAACAATACCATCTGTTGTTGGTTCCCAGATTCACCTCTTCTGCTCCTAGCTGCTCTGCTCTGTTTTTTCTCCGGTACTAGAATCTCAAAGGCAGAAGCACCATTTTTTTTTCTTCCCTAATATCCACTCTACCCCAACCCTCAGCCAGCACTGTAAATTAACACTGATGGTGGGAAAACTCACATTAACCCTTGTGTGACAACAGAGGCGTCAGAAAGACAGTTGCTAGTTAAGGATGTGATCAAACCAGTGAGGTCTAGTGACATTAACCACCACTCAGTTCTCACCTGCTGTAGCTGCAGTCCTGCTGTGTCATCTAAACTTCCATCAAGGCTTGATATGACAGGTCATCTCCACCTGACTCATTCCCCATCCAATACAGTATGTAGTAGACCCTAGCAACAAGACAGTCCTGCTCCTTCTGGCCAAAAGCATCCAACTGTGATGCTGTTCTTATGGAAGGCTCTTGGTCTGTGTTTAGAACATGTTTGGTTTTAGAGAGTTTACTTTCTCTAAGCTGAAAGAAGACTCTCTATTTGTTACAAACAGAAAGTTTATTCACTCAAGTTTTTGTGTTGAAACCTAATCCTCAATGCCATGGTATTTGTTGAGACTTTGGAGGTAGTCAGCATATGGGATGGAAGGTGTTCTTAGTGTGAGATTACTACCCTTACAAAATAACAGCATTTTCTTTATGAGGCCTTTGCAAGAAAATCACCCCATGAACTCCCAAATTGCCCTTACCAAATATGGAAGACTCTTGGTTTGGCCTTTCTTCCTCCAATACTGAAATATTTCCTCTATTGTGATTAACCCCTGGGTTTATGATACTTCTGTGATACCAACTGTTAGTATACAGGTACCTGTACTGGCCTGTCCTTGGGGTTCTGACAGGATATCACCTCAGCTGTAGCCACTAAGAGCACCACCTGTGAATACCCACTACCTTCCCTTTTAAAAGGGCCCTGCCAACTTCCCTTCCTCCATCCCCCCCTCTGTTCAGCTCTCCCTCTCCTTCTAGCCCTTTTTCTTCCCTGTACTCCTCTTTCCTTTCTCCTCTCAATCCTGTCTCCAGAGGCCAGTCTCCCCCTCCCTTTCCCCCATTTTATGATCCCTCTCCCTAATAAAAAAAAAACCCTCTGCTTGAACCCTGCCACATGGTGTCTTTCTCTCTCATGCCACTTTTCTTAAATTACAACACCGACATGAATGGACCGAGACATTGTGCTGCTCCTGGCTGACCACAGATATCATCTGTTGAGTACTGTCCTCTGTGTATTTAATCATCATTGTCAAGTTTCACGGATTTAGAATCACCTTTGAGAACCTACTCTGGTCATGTTTGCAAGGATCTTTTGTGGATTTAAATGAGGAAGACACATCATAAATGTAGGAGCATTATCTACTGGGGTGAGTGGGGAGCAAAGTGGGGAAAAGAAGAAAGCCACGTGAATGTGAAGATTCCCCTCTGTGCTTCCCCATTTATCCAGATGTGAGCCATATCTACCACAGCCCTGAGCTGCTCTAATACCATACATTCCCCTTCATATAGACTGTATCCCGTTGAACTGTTTGCCCAAATAAGCTCTTCTCCACTTTAGTTTCTTTGTGTCAGATATTCAGCAAATATTTCCACTCTATTTTGTGAACATTCCTTGTGGGAAGTTATAATAGTCAAGAGCTATGTGGTAACTAACAGAGCTAGTGATGATAAGGGGCCTGAAATGTGCTGAAATGACTGAGAGAAGCAAAAACACCTGAATGAAAAATACTACTAGATGCAGCTGGCCTCATCCAACAACCAAAATAAATTACAAGGACCAGTCTCACAGAATGCTGTGTCAGTCTGCTCAGAGGCAAGATCCAGTGAACCCCATCTCACCTGTGGGGAATCATTCACGGCCAGAGCAACACAGATGGACCAGAAACACTCCCCTAAGTTTTATGCCTGTGACCGCCATACTTCCTCTGAAGAAGGAGGAGAGGAAAAAAAAATAATTATAGAAAGGCAGCAAGTTTCATAGTGAATTTAAAATGTCAAACAACTCAATGAAAATGAACCACCTAGGAGGCTCTTCTGTTTCTGCCCTGTCTTGTTCCCTTCTAGCAGAAAATGAGGCATTTCACTGTATGACAAGCTGTTTTTTTTTTTTTTTCATTTCTTATAAGGAGGCCAGAGTTTTCAAACTTTAGTGTATCTAGGATGTTATTCAACCAGTCATGATATATTATTACCGACCAAATCCGATTAAATACCCTGCTAACCTACACTATATACTTATAGAATATGACAAATATACAAACATGTTAGAGTAAAATAATCTGCATAGCATATAGAGGGCATGGGGTATGGCTTAGTTAGGATTCTGTATTGCTATAAAAAGATACCATGACCATGGAAACACTTATGAATGAAAACATTTCATTGAGGGGGCTCACTTACAGTTTCAGAGGCTCAGTCAAGTATCATCATGGTGGGGAGCATGGTAGCATGTAGGCAGATGTGGTGTTGGAGCTACATCTTGACTCAAAGGTAACAGGAAGTTGACTGGCAGTCACACTAGGAAAGCTTGAGCAAAAAAGACCTCAAAGCCCAAAGCCGCAGTGACACACTTCCTTCAACAAGAACATACTTTCTAATAGTTCCACTCCTTGTGGGGCCATTTTCTTTCAAACCTCCAGGCATATTTATATAAAATAAAATATGGAGAGTTTGATAACTCTAATGTTTGATAACCCTACCTTTCTCCCTTTTCCTTGACTAATCCTTTCTCAGATTTTAAACACTATATTAAAACCCAGATAATCATTCCTGACAACTTGTTTTCATGTAAATGGTGAAATAGTTCCTGACCTTCACTTGCCTGCTCCCAAATATTACAGATCATATTAATAGTTATATAAAAGACTTAATGCCATGATTTAACATTACAGGTTCAAGTAGGTGCTATCTTAGTTGATATAAAAATACCACAGGTTTTTTCCCATATCTTCATTATATGGGAGGAAGGGACTGTGGAAAATTCATCCTTCATCTTTATTTAAAATAGGTGGAGTGAATCATGATTACTAAGTCTTCTGCCATCTGCATGACTCCCCACTTCAGGAGAAGTTGCAATGCATATATCACTCAGACTTTTTGTCCCTGAAAAATACTGAGAGTAACAAGGAAGGAAGATTTGTTTTGAATCATTATGGTCAGCTGATCTCATTGCCCTTAGATCCCTGACAGGACAGAAACACCCTGAAGGAAGAACGTGGTTCAGAAAGTCTTCCCCTCATTGCCTATCTTAGAAGAAGAAGAGTGCTCCCCTCTTAGCAGACTTAATCCACCCTACCCTTTTAGCCCATCTGGAGCCTCAGCCTATCAAAATGCTGCTAAAGAATGGAACTGTGTGAGGGGAATTCTGAGTGCTTATAAGAAAAGTTCAAGAAAGCAAGAGATTTGTGACCTTAGTTTCTTCCCTTCCTTCCTTCCTTCCTTCCTTCCTTCCTTCCTTCCTTCCTTCCTTCCTTTCTTTCTTATTTACTTTTAAAAATTTATTATTCTCTCATACAATATATTCCAACTGCAATTTCCTCTCCTTTCATTCTTCCCCACCCTCACCCCATCTCTCCTCCTCTCCAGATCCAATACTCCTCCATTTTCCTTCATAGACAGCAAAGACCTCCCAGGAATAGCAATCCAACACAGCGTAACAAGATACAATAAGACTAGGCACAAAACCTCATTTAAAGGCTGGATGAGGCAACCCAATGGGAAGGAAAGGGTCCCATGAGCAGGCAAAAAAGTCAGAGGTCCTCCCGCTATTCGCACTATTAGGAGTCTCACAGAAACACCAAACTAACAATCATAACATATATGCAGAAGCCCTAGTGCAGACCTGTATAGGTCTATGATTGCTGCTTCAGTCTCTGTGAGGCTTGCTTTGTGGATTTCTGTGGGCTATGTTCTCCTGGTGTCCTGGAAGCATGGACTTGTTCTTGGAATGTGCTTTCCTGCTTCTCCCAAGTATATCAGATAGGAATGAAATTGCTTTAGATTATTATTACAACTGGCTAATGTTACTTGTTTATATATCTTTGTGGAAGAACATGTTTTTGCCATGTGCAGCTTGCTGTTGAGATTGTATACTTTACTCATGTGACTCTTCTAAATTCTCAGAATATAAACTGTTGATGCTGAGAATAAAGTCGGCTATTGCATGAGACTTTAGTCTGCCTCATTTTAGGCTCTACTTTTTCAGGCTCATGCTGCCAACTAGAGTGGTAAACCCCAGCCTAAGTGGCATCTACATTCAAGGCAGGCCTTCCCCTCCTTAGTTAATGATCATTGGAACCCATATCATAGACATACCTACTGGTATACTTCACTAATCTAGCTGTTCAAAACCCAAACAATCTGACAATGGTAATTAACCATCACAATGACCAAGGCCTGAATGAAACCATAAGTAAGTTTTTCACAGTGGGGCATTCTTAAAGTACTGCCATTGGTGGAAGGCATAAATGATTATAAGTGAACTAGAAAGACAACTTTCCTTTCCTGATCCTTTGGTCTTTTACCTCTTTCTCCTCCACATAAGTAGTTTTGTTAAACTAGGGCTGAGAGCATCGGCAGAAAGAACACACTGCTACTTTTGGTAGGACAATCAAGCACCTCAGCAAAGGTCTGATGGGAAACCACCCTCTATTCCTCATCCTTCTCTTGATTGGTTTTCCTTCCTTCTCCACCTCTGGGAGTAGAAGTATCCCTTTCTTGCACAGAAACACTCAAAACATGAAAAGAAGTATATTTTATTATAGAAACAAAAGTGAAAAATAAACTTAAGCAAGGTCAGGTCTAGGGCTTAAGGAAAACAGCTGCCTTTTGATCTTCCTTATATCAAATTTCCCCACTTTATGGAAAAGGGAAAGAACATGCTCAGAAAGATTTTCTAATTTGCAAAGTAACCGATAAAGATTGACTTGGTCAGCTTTCTGGGGGGAAAACATCAGAAATTTTGAGCTAAAGACCCACTTACTAATATAAAGTACCATTTACCTACTGTGTTGTCTGTCATAAATCCCAGCATAACTAGTGTGGGATGATCATCCTGCACAGGATGATAGTGAAAAATGTGCAGTGTTGACCCAGATCTCCAATATCTCAGAATGACAGCTAAAAGAGACATAATCAACGCTGGGCTCCTCCATAAGACAGGATGAAAGATGTGTCTCAGTAGCCTGCCTTCTATGCCACCTCATTTTTACTCAGTTGTGACTTAGTTTACAAATACTGCCACTGATTCTTATTAAACCTTGGTTTCCAAAAGCTCCCAGAGTGACAGGGAACAGACATCTGTTTCCAGTATCCCAAGCCTTTCTCACCAAGTGACTTAGTGATTCTCTGTGAACATTTGGAGTCCCAGAAACTCCCCCAGACATGTTAGAACATGGGTTCCTACTTTTTGAAACATTTTTTTCCCAAATAGTGATGGCTTATATAGTTCACTTTGCTGTCAACCTCCCTAAAATTAATTTCACCATCCATACAAGTACAAGAAATATTTAACTAGAAAACTATACTCTGTTTTCAAACATAATCATTAGAAAAAGAGGCCATACATTTGTGAGAGGGAGAGTAAGGGAAGGTACGGAAGGTGTTGGGGGAAGAAGACAGGAGGGGTTGGAGGGGAAAGAGGAAAAGGGGAAATGTTTGAGTTTCCTATGATTATCATAGAATATGAAGTTACCCTGTGCATGAATGTATGTACTTAACAATAATGTTAGGAAGGCAGGGCTCTGTTATTCCCTGTCCTGGGAGTCACCTATGCCTTAAATCCTTTTAGAGCAGTGGTTCTCAACCTATGTGTCATGGTGCCTTTGGGGGTTGAATGACCCTTTCACATGAATGGCAAATATAAATATCTGATGCGGGATATTTGATATGGCTGATGGTTGGTGTTTGGGCACTTAGAATGGCATATACAGGATCCTGCAGACAATGGTTCTCAACTTTCCTAATGCCATGACCTTCAAATACAGTTCCTCAGGTTGTGGTAAGTGCCTCCCCGAAGCATAAAATTGTTTCTTTGCAAATTTACAGTTATGAAGCATCAAAGAAATAATTTTATACTCCTCAGCCAAGTCACATCTTCCTCAGACAGATTAGAACTCAGCACGATGTTTAATCTGCATTGTCAATCTGAAACACACCTTTGGATGTCTCTGTGAGAGTGTGTTTTCACAAAGGTTTAATCTGAATGTCCACGACAACATTATTGAAGTGTCTTCCCTGACTAAACAAAAAGGAGAAAGTTAGCTGAGCACTAACATTCATCACTTTCTGGTCCTCAACCATGGATGCAATGGGACCACTTACCTCGAGTTCCTGCTGCCAAGACTTCTCCACAATGCACTAGACTATTGAACTGTGAGACAAATAAACCATTCCTTTAAGTTGTTTTACCAGATATTTTGTCATGGAAATGAGCAAAGCAACTAATGTTTTCAGCATCATTATAGGAGGGAAAATTAGCCTGCTTTCCAGTATATCCAATATTCTGATCACCTCAGTTATCCTCTTGTGTTCGGTAGCCACAAGTTCATGATAATAACTAACATACATGTGGTAGACTGGCTCTTTTGTGAGAATTAAACCCAGTGCTTCAAGCTAGATGTTACCAATAAGCTATCCTCAAAAGTCATTGTCATTTACAGTATTTCACTGTTTACAAAGTACTATCTTGTACTTTCTCCCATTTCATGACAAAATGTGCACATACAAAAAGGTAAGTGAATATTGTTCTTTCTACCAACCAGGAGTTAAAACTGAACCTGGAATTTGACAAGGAGACCTGCCCATGAGCAGACAGCAACAGTAATGATAGTAAGACTTGAACACAGAACTGATGACACATTCTAACAGAGTTGCATTCTACTTCCTGTTGACTGTTAGAGAGGGGAGGCATTGTGTGTAGGTTTTCTTTATTCACTAGTATGTGTTTTAGCCATCTCTTCAAAGTTGTTTTATTTAATCTCTAGTGTAGTTTATGAAATGAGATTTTTCATACTGTTAGGGTAACTGTCACAGTATTTGATATTTATATTATAGTATTTGAGTATTTGTCACAAAACAAATAAATACTCAGCCAGTTTCAATTTTCATAACAGCCGGAGGCAGTCAGACTTGATTTAGTAGATAAGGGAGATTAGAAAAAGAGGTTTGAAGGAAAAAACACGATTCTAAAATGATTGCAGAGAACACAAAGAAAAGGTTGAAACCTCAAAGTTGTTGTTAAAACTTCCTCTATTCCAGTTACATATTCTTTGATATTCCTGTAATGTGTTCTATGCCAAGACCAATTCCCCACTAGCTTACAAACTGGACATGGTAGGAATTTATACTACAGTTATCAACAAACACCACACGTCAGGGCATTTTACTCCAGCAGAAGGTTTACAAGCACACCGTGAAAAGTTCTTCATATTAGCAATATTTTGTAAAGTGATAATAATCTGAGAAAAGTAATTGGATAGCATAATAAAGTAATATCAATATATAAATATGCCATTTCCAGATTTATTTATTTTATGTGTATGACTATTTTGTATGTACATGAATTGCATGAATCCCTAATGTCCACAGAGGTCAGACTAGGATATCAGATGACCTAGAACTGGAATTTCACACATTTATGAAGTGCTCTACGTGTGTGTTTGGAACTGAACCTGGATTTCTTGTCAATATAAAATGTGTTTTTAATATGCCTTTTTTGATATGCCTTCTAAAAATTTAGCAACACATACTCATTGTATAAAATTATGGGTTTCATTATGACATTTTCATATGTATCTGTCATGACATGTGTATGATGAATTTAGTCATATTTAGCATTCCTCCAATACCCTTGTTCTGTTTCTTCCCAATAGTTCATAACCTTTTGTTATTTCGTGTTTGGCTTTTGTTTTATTTTATTTCTTATTTGAGAGAGAGTCAAGCTTTATATTCCTGGCTAGTTGGAACCCCAGTATGTATTCCATTCTTTCTTTTGTGAGCTTCTTTCCTTGGCCTTCCAGAACATTGGGGTTGTGCATATGAACTACTATTCCCACACACAGGTATCTCCTCTGTGTGTGTATGTGTGTGTCTCTCTCTATCTCTGTCTGTCTGTCTCCCTTCCTTCCCCCATCCCCACCCTCCTCTTTTTTCAGGATCTCATCCAATGATCTAGATTGGTCTTGAGTCCCCTATGTAGTTGAGACTGACTGGCTTCAAACTCATCACCTCCTGCCTTAACACCTGTAGCATGTATGTTTCCACCAGCCTGCCAGCCCACTAGTCTGGGCCCACAGCCGCAGCAGCCCCTGACACCATTATGTTATGGCAAGTTTTCCCCTGCCGCCTACCGCCAGTCCTGCCGCCAAGGTCCTGCTGCTACTTGAGCCCCAAATAACATTCAGAGACTCTGTATTTGATACAATCCTGTTGGCCAACTACCATTATTGTTTATGGGCTAGCTCTGTCTTAATTATTAATCCATTTCTACTTATCTAATTATTTCCACATGGCTCATCTTATCCGGGAGCTGAGGTGGGTGTCTTGTTTCCTTCATGCTCTACATCTTGACTCCTCCTTCTACTTCCTCTTTCCTCCTCCTAGTCTCCTAGCCCCGCCTATCTAGTTTTCTACTGGCCACAGTGCTTTATTAACCAGTATGAGAAATATATATACAGAATAACATCTCCCATCAAACACCTTTGTGTGACTTTTCCTGGGGAGGCACAAGCAAACACCGAATTACACAAGATAGAGAGTGATAACTACCAAAGCAACAATTCCACAAAACACTTCTTGATGAACCAATGGATTTATTGGGGTTACTTACAGGAGTATGGGTGAAGGGTTATTTAAAGGAGCATGGAAAAGTCAAAACTACATTGCCCTAAAGACCATCTCAGGCTAGGTTATGACTCATGAGAGCTGCATTGTTGGTGTTTCCTGTGCAGCTGGTGAGCAGTTGGGCAGCTCAGAGAGTGTCTGCTCCAGGTGTCAGTTAATGCTTACATAACCTTAGAGTATTAGTTACTTTCCTATTGCTGTTATAACACTGATCGGGGCAACTTAAAAAGAAAGCATTTAATTTAGCTTATGGTTCCGGGGGATTAGAGTCCATGACAGTAGAGCAAAGACATGGCAGCACGAACACCTGAAAGTTTACAACTTGAATGCAAGCAGGAGGCAGAGAACACAGTGGGAACAGCACAAGTCCTTTAACATCCCAAAGCTCACCACCTGTGAAATACCTCCTCTAGCAAGCCTATACCTCCTGTCCCTTCCCAAAGAGTTGCCTAACTAGGGACCAAGTATACAAACATATGAGCTAATGGAGGGAATTCTCACTTAAACCACCGTATATGGAGATGAAGGTTTTGTGAATCTTGTAAGTTATAGGAACTTTCTGAGACTTCTTTGTTGTTTACTTTCTAAGCTTAGCAAAATTTTATTTCCTGTGTCTTAAGTAGCCTCTCCCCAGGATCAGATGTATCAATTTTAAGAAAATTGCTAGAAAATGGCCACCACAATGACTGATTTATGTCTTATAGGCAGCCATAAACTATCTAATGTAATCCTCATAGAAAGCCTTTGAAGGTAGAAAACTTGTCATTTATTGTTCCTTCTATTGTTATGGAAACCAAGGCAACAGGACTGGTACTGGTAGATCTGACACTAAAATTAAATACCTCTTTGCTTTCTTCAATGTTATGTATACTCTACTATGGAACCTTTAGACCACTCACTGCAAAACCTCTGTAGAATTTGGAGGCTACAGGGAAGCATGTAAATTTTGTGTGGATTTTTCCAAAGTAGGAAATGGATGTGAATTCTATTTACTACCGAATATTTCTGGGATCTGGAATGCTTTCCCAGAGAAGAGTCCACATGGCCTGTGCTAAGGTTGATTTTTTTTTTAGCCCAACTTTGTCACAACCCTCTGTTTGTTTTCTCTTAAATGTTAATTTCTAATTTGAAAAGCATGCTTAAAGAATAAACACTGAACTCTTCAAGCCTATTTTTAAACATGTTCCTGATTATTTGGTTAAATTGAGTGTGCATATATCCTGAATTGATAGTTCTTAAGAGTGAAGCCTTATTTATCCTTAGTTTAGAAGCAGTACTGAAAAAAAACTTCTTCCCAGAAGTATCAGCTAGCATTGTAGCATGCCTCACACATAGTATTGTGGCCATTAGAACAATACAAGAGAAGCAAATAGTACATTTGTCTACAGCTGCCATCAATGACTTAGTTTAGTGTCCACAAATATGAAACATACAAGATAACTTCAATAGTGCTAATTATGAGATACTGTGATGAAGAAAGAAAGTTCCAGTACTGTAATGTAAAAGAGCCTGGACTTCACCAGAATATGGGCAAGATACTCTCTACCACATCCCCTCCACTGCCATGCTTTCTCACTCAGCTTTAATAGTCATAATGTAACACCTGGGATACGGTGGATTCATTGCAGACATGTTCTAATGTCAAGAAGGAATAGATGTTAATTCTAGTACCTGGAGTATGATTAATATTATTTGATGAATTCAATAAATGACATAATTTGTAAACTCACAATTTCACTAGTAGATAATCTAGAGCAGTCATCCTAAAATGTCCTACATGGGATTGATATTCCTTCCATTTCATGTTTCAAATATACACTAAAGAAAATGAATTAGTTTGAGGGCATGGCTCAGTAGGTGCTGCTGTGTAAGAATGAAGTCCTATGTTTGAATCATGGCTCCCTCATAAAAGATAAACTCAAGTTGCTTGGGGTGGAGACAAGTGAATCCTAGAGACTTACTGGCCAATTTAGCTGAAACAACGAGCTTCACATTTGGTAAGAGACTATGTGTAGTAGAATCTTTTTCTACCAGTGAACATGGGGAGGTGGCTGCATCTTAGGGCGTGGCTCCCAGACATGACCCCTTAAAAGGAAGAGCAGGAAATGGCTCACCGATGCTGCAGTTGACCAGCTGAGTGGGCTAATCATGGGAATCAGCTACCTCCCCAAGTTCACTGTCAGAACAAGATGACACTACAACAATGTCTAAAAGTGTTACAGAAAGGCACTTAACATTAACCTTTCATTTCTATGCATGTCAGCATGGGTGTGTGTACCTGAACACATATTTGTATGCATATTCATATACCATACACACACATAAATTAAAAAAAATTAAATTAGAACAAAGGGGTCAAAACCAGGCTAGGGAAACCCACAGAAACAGCTGACCCGAACAAGGGGGAGCTCATGGACCCCAGACTAATAGCTGGGAAACCAGCATAGGACAGACCCAGACCTCCTGAACATGGGTGTCAGTTAGGAGGACTGGGTAGTCTATGGGGCCTCTGGTAGTGGATCAGTATTTACCCCTAGTGTGCAAATGGACTTTGGGAGCCCATTCCACATAGAGGGGTACTCTCTCAACCTAGGCACATGAGAGAGGACCTAAGCCCTGCTCCAAATTATATGACAGATTTTCAAGATTCCCCTTGGAAGGCTTCACCCTTCCTGGGGAGCAGAAAAGTGGTGGGATAGAGGATTGGTGTGGGGCAGGGGAGGAGGGGAGGGAGAGGGAACTGGGATTGACATGTAAACCAAACTTGTTTCTATTTTTAATTTTAAAAAAAGGCACAAAAGAAATTAAATCACAGCATTTCTTTTATTGTGCTGTATAGAAGAATTATGATATCTGCTAAGTCACCAGGCAAAATATTGAGGTGGATCTATTATTGACTATTCAATCTATCATTGATCAATGCAAAAAATTTACAAAATATGCTTACTTAAATGGGCTATTCAGCCTTAGTTACTTAATATGGAACTCAGAAATACAGGAAACTATCATTTGGCAGTATTTATCAGAAAGAATCAGTGTAGTGCTCACTGACAATTGGCATCTATGCCTGAACAATTAGAGGGTCCTGATGTCATGTACATAGATATTTAATCCATTACATTGAAGTGTTCAAGTTCTTTTTTCTTTCTTCAGTTTTCTTAAGTGGCAGTGGTGTGTGTGTGTGTGTGTGTGTGTGTGTGTGTGTGTGTGTGTGTGTGTTCAATGTCTGTAAAGATCTCCCATGGGTTGCTCTGTTGAGAATAAAACTTTGCAAGCTAGAATGTGTATGAAGCACAGCAGTTGTTATGAAGAAATGGGAAGCATCATGCCCTTAATTATGTCTTCACACCTGTATTTATGAATTCCATTTTTTGGAAGCACATGGAAATGTGAAGGCAATTAAGGGAATTGCTGTATAGATGCTATTGGCAATGGCTCATCAGGGTTTAAAGAGGCATTGGTATATTGAATAAAATCTAAGAGCCCAGAGAGATAAAGCATGTTACTGGTTGTAGAGGTTATATTATAGTGAAAATGAAACCATGACATTGAGTTAATAAAATCCACATTAATATCTCTGTTGATGGACATAGTCCTATTTAAAAGCCATTTATCTAAAGAAATGAGTGTGATTTTATTTTTTAAATAGTAAGTTTAAATTTTACTAAGTGCATTATGAATTGGTATAAAGACTTAAGGGATTATGTTTCAAGTGAAATTCCTTAACCGGCCTTTATTTTTCACCAACATTTGCCTAACTTTGGTGACAAACTCAATGCAGAATATATCAGCTGAGAGGCTACTGTGTGCTATGACCGGTGTTGGACATTTGATTTATCCCTCTGGATGGTTGTTCTTTTCTGTACTTATTCTACTATTGATACGACTGAAAACTCAATCTGCTTCCTGAATCCTATCTCCTATAACATGCTCCTAGAGCAGATGCCAGCTTGCTGGGTAACACTGTTTGCACAAAGGTTGGTTAGCATCAAGTCTAAGTTCCCAGGGTCCACATGGCAATAGATGAATCTCAAGCAGACTAGAAGGAATGCTGTGTTTCTTCTGTTTTCTCTGTAGTTTCAATAAGAATCTTTTTGATGGTACATAACAAAACAGGACACTGGTGGGAAAGCAGGAAGACCTCAACAGTAGCATTTTCTATCCTCACCAGGCTGTGTTGAAGACCCAAGGCAGTCTAGTAAAAGAGGTACTAGACATAAAGATTCCACATTCCACAGCATAAATACTATAATAACCATTTTAATTATTCTTCATTCCCTCTCAAAATGAGTGATGGAAAATTCTACAAGACAGATGGCTAGGTTTCAATTTAATGTCATTAAAAGAAAATTGCACATATTTTTCTCAGTGCAATAATATGAGGGATCATTTATGAAAACACATTAAATAAATACTTTTTGTGGAATGTGTTTGGGCATAAATATTTTCATTGTGATTTGAGTTCTCTACTATTCATGGCACTCACTCTTTTTAAAAACAACTCTTTCACCTTGGTGTCTAGTATGCTTTTATCTTGTTATAATTGTTAAGATGTTTAGATGACAGTTTTTCTGGTGCTAATTAATTAAATAGGATAAACTTCTCAGTGGACTTGGCCCTTTCTGGGATCTTACTAAAATATAAACTTTTTTCATAATCATCACTTCCAAATACATATCAACAACTATGTGTGTGAACAAATGGCTAAACCATATTACCTAAAATGATGATCTCATAGACACAAAGAGAAGAGGTATCACTCTGGATGGGGCAGTGTTGATAGAGGGCAGTATTAGAGATGATCTCTGAAGGACATGGGATTTCAGATACTTAGCAGGAGTAAGTCCAAGTAATTTACCATAGCTGGAGATGTAGCTCAGTGGTAAAGTTTGCTTGGGATGAGTGGAAGCCCAGACTCCATCACAGGCACTAGAGAAATCTGTTATATAGCATGATGATGCAGTTAAGAACCAGTGTGTTTTATTGTCGAAAATGCTCCAGAAGCAGGACTTTAAATGCTCTTTCCACAAAATAAGAATGAGAGGTAATGTACATGCTGATTAGCTCAAGTTAGTCATTTCAGGATATGTGTGTCTGTGTGTGTGTGTGTGTGTGTGTGTGTGTGTGTGTGTGTGTGTGTGTGTGTGTATTTCAAAATCTGGGTGTACAATGCATTTTTGCTAGCTAATTTATTAAATGCTTAACTTTGCTAGGTTTTTCCTTGTTTAATGAGAATTTGTTGTTGTTGCTGTTTTTAGCAATCATCAAGCTGTTGACATACACAATTATTTAAATAGATCTTGAGAACATTATGTAAAAAGCAAACAAAAAATATTATATGCTGTATGGTGCCGTTTATATAATTTTATTATAATTAGTATACATTCATTGTACAAACTTATGGATTTCATTTTGACATTTGACATTTTCATATAAACAAATTGTGTACTTTTTTATATTCACACCTATTACCTGCTCTTTTTTCTGACTCTTACCCTTCTTGTCCCTTCCTCTTCCCAAAGATCTCACCTTCTGTGCCATATCATCTCTCTCCCTTAATACAATGACTCCCCACCCCGACCACAAACTCTCTGTAAGGTACAGAATTATGAGCAAGACTGGATCTCAGTGATAGAGTTCTTGAGTTAGATCCCAGCACCACAAAATGGGAAAAATGAATAACTGTATTTTGTATTTTGAGATAAGGTCTTGCTTTATAGTTCAGGCTTGCCTGGAACACAGTGTACAACCCAGTCTGTCCCCAGATTCAATTCTTCAGCCACAGCATTCCAAACACTGGGACTGCAGATGTCTGCCACCCCATCTGGCTAGGTTCAGTTTGTATTTAAGAACAATTTCAAAGATTCTTAAGAATTTAAAATGACCCATCTTATTACAACCTGGACAACTAGTGCCACTTTTATTAGTAGAGATCTTTCCCTAGGATTGCTAATGTTGGCATCTCTGCCCATGTTGGCATAATTGATCTGTGTGAAAATATTTATGCATGTTGCTTTCTATGTTGCTCCTCTTACACTGTTTTTTTATTATGTTTTAGAACTTGTTTCATAGCAATGTACTAAACAGTAAATATAATAACTCATATCCCATACTTACCCTATTAAAAACCACAAACATTCAATAAACAGGATCTTAATACATACACAGTGGAGTATGACAATGCTGGTTAGCTTCAGATAGATAAGCTCTTGTTGAAGAGATTATAAGAGGCTATGAACTGTTTACTGGGCAAAGCACACTGACATTATCCCTTCTCAATTCTCTCTGACTTATCAATCAAATATTTGTTGACCCCCTCCAATGTGTACAGAACTCTTTTTGGTATTTAGACAGATACCAAGTGGCATGCATAAAAGACTTCTTTCAAGCAATTATGATCTAGCATGGATATATCACTCCCACTTAAAGAACAGTGTCTTCCAACCAACCTCAACTTCTTAAGTTCTCAGTTCAGTAAATGAAGCTGTTTTCAGTTACAACCAAAGGATTTAATCAAAAAACCCAAATTCCTCCAGATCTATTCATTTATCCAGAGTTTAAATTTTCCCCATTAAAACCACTCAAGATTTAGACTTACACAGTCATAGGAAGGAGATGCTGGCCTGAAATTGGGGAGGTCTTGAACAGAGGCTAGCCAGCTCTGTGACCATGAAGAAATCACTTCCTGTTCTGCAGCCTCAGTTTTATTTTTGTAACCAAGAAGTTAGGAGAGAATAGACCATGGAGCCCCTTGGCAGCTGCAGCAGATGACAGCAAATTTGTTGCCCAGAATATAAAGTTCTTTGAGATTTTTCTTCTTTGCTAATTAGTCAACCATGCTGATTTGTCAGTAATATATACCGAACACTATCCTTCTAAACTATCATAATCTACATAAATTTCATGTGGATATTCTTGGCTAAATTGTCAAAATCACGAGTTATTGTGTGTGTATGTGTTATGCATATGTGTTTGTGGATGTGAGTGCACATATGTGCGTATGATGGCCAGGGATTGGGTGTCTTCATCTACCTATCACTCTCCAATTTTTTCCTTCAGACAAGTTCTCTTCCTGAACTCAGAGCTAAGATATTTGGCTGGCATAGCTGGCATCATGCCGCAGGGGTTCCCCTGCCTCTGTCTAGAAACATTGAGATTACAGGCACACTGCTAGGCCTGGCATTTTACATCCTGAAAACATGGGTCCTCATATGTGCATGCCAAGAACTTAACTGAGTCATCTCATCGGCCAATGAATTATTTTTAAAACATAGTAACTAAAATGTAGATCATTCCTCAGCAAAACCATACATTTTTTTCTTTTCAAAACAATATTTATTTTTATTATCATTTAATTGTGTGTGTGTGTGTTTCTGTGTGGAGATACATGCACAAGTCTGCAGGTGTCCTCAGTGGTCAGAGGTCTGAAGTCTTTATCTATTTTGGAAAACTAAAAGAAATAAGTATATCCTATATGTTTTTAAGAAAATAAAACAGGACTGTATAATGTTTAAAAATTTTCTATATATCTTGTGTAGATAGTGGATGGTCTTATATCCAAATATATATATATCCAGCAGAAATCGAACTAGATTATTTTGTGTTTGGTTTTTGAGTTTCTTTTAATTTTCTTCTTGGGGACACAGGATTGAATGGGTGGAGAGGGAGGGGAGATTCAAGTCTTGAATAATAAATAATTCAGGAGAACAGTAGCTAAATGTGGAGAGCTGCGAAGTGCCACGCCTTAAAGATGGCGCTGGCTTCTGCCTTCCACCTCCCCGATGGTGAGTGCTCTCTGGTGTAAACAAGCCCTTATTTGGTTAAGCCTGTTCAGCCTGTTTGCTTCCACGTTAGAGTAGCCTATCTTCAGGGTTCAAGTGTCTCACTGGGGTTGGTCAGCACAAGGGGATTTAAGCCTGTGCGGGCATTTCCCCGGGGGCAGAAGAAGCATGTTCAAGGATCCTGATTAAAACTGCATGAAGAAGATCTTCCCAGAGTCGCATCTTCCTTGCTGGTCGAGGGTAGGCGTATTATAGCTAAAGGGTCTATGTTCTACCCCTCCCCATTCCTCCCATATCTATGAACTGAAGCCAGTTGTCACTGGGATGACCAGCAACTGGACAAGTGCCTGATCTATTTCCATTAGCTCATCTCTGACTTCTGCTGACATAAAGCTGGTATTCCTTACTATAACTCTTATCATTTTTGAGCCTTTGGCTCACAGAGAAATACATTCTGGTCTATGGCTGCCCTATCTCCTTGCCTGTAAGCATCAGGAACCAGCCTTGGGATGCCTGACTTTTAGTTTATGAGTTAAATACTCACACAAATTAATAGAAACCATATCGTGGGGAATAGTACTTAGCTGAAACCAGTAATTGCAATAGCAAAGCAACAGGCAAAGGAATAGCTACATCTTAAACATGATGGTGACAATATTCAATTCGTGAAGACATTTAATCAGAACAACCCATGAGAGCTACACTAACCAAATTTGTAAGTGTTTTTCTGTTTGAAATAGTGAGTAAGGGAGGATTAGTTAGAAATAAAGAGATTTTTGAAGGCCTTTCAGGTGAAAGAAAATCATAGCAGCTACCCCTGGCAACTGGCTAATGTCCAAGAGCAATCAGCAAATTAGTAAATCTTTCCCATGTCAACCAACCTAATGTGCATCCACAGGGGAATGCTTTAGGCTTTTCCTCAATGATGTCTTCATCAAAGCCAACTCTGCACTGAAGCCACACTAATAACCCCACAACACTGAGCAACTGCCAATGTGGCACAATTGTGGCTCCCAGAGAACAGCAAGGTTGCATTGCTCACAGCCATGCCTCTTGGGCTAGAATATTCTAAATCAAGCTTGTTCAGGGCAGATCCACAGAATATCTGCCCAATCAGAGGCTGTGATTCCACAGCACACATCATGACTAGGGCACGCACCAGAGCAGGACGGGGGGATCTGTTGGTAAGACTTAATGACAGTAACTGTCTGTTCAGAGTTTGGCAAACTGAATTTCTTTACAAACTTTTCAGAACAGGGTCTCTGCCAGGGCAGGTGTGTTTTGTAGACAGGCATTGCAGCACCGAGTCAGCCCTGCATTGTCAGAAGTTGATGCTTTGTTAGAAATGATGGTGGTTATGTTTCACGTCCCCTGCTGGCTGTTATCCACTTTGCTCTCTGCTTTCCTAGCTTTCTCATTCTCGGCTAAGACTTAGCTGGAGAAAACACAGCCCTTAGGTTCCTGTGACTTCTGGTTTCTGGCCGAAAGCTTACAGGACAGCAGCATTCGGAGACTGGGGGAGTAACAGGGGAGGTGAGTTTGAGGGCTATATTCTTCTTCTCATCCTGCCAGCATTCCTAGGCCTAGCTATGCCACCAACTAAAGGGTTTTGTTTTTTCAGGTTCAGGAAATAGATTTTTTTTCTTTCCTCATTCCTTTAGACATACAAATTTGAGAGCCACCAACAAAATAATTGGACTCTTCCTTTGGAAACCCAACATTTACACCCTTGAAGACAACCCATTATAAAAAAACTCATTTTGAGGGAGAGCGTGTGCACGCGCGCAAACACAGACACACACACACACACACACACACATCCTGGTTAAACCCCATTGATCTTTCCTGCTTTCAACTTTCCCTGGCCTTCCAAAAGGCTATGGTCACCGCTCCCTCTCCACTCCTTAAAGTCAACCAGGAGCCATTATTCCCACCCTTGCTCAGCTCCTACTTTAGTTCTCCAAACATGAAAAGCTACTACAGCCAAATGGCTTACAAAGATTCAAAATTCCCTGTGAACATAAGCTGCAAATGGCATAAGTGACTCTTGCTAGCTGCAAGTGGCCTTGATAACACAGGCGGTGCTATATGCAAATGAGTGCTAATGTGAAAGCAAATTTGTCACATGAGACTAATGTGTTTTAGAAAAAAATGTTAAGGGGTACAGAGATTTCTGATAATTCTTATCTGTGTCAGTTACTTGGAACCTCTCAACTGACCCTGAAATAATCAGTGTAACGTTTTTCTTCCATTTGCAGAATATAAAAACAAATCTTGAAAATTAAAGGGAAATGTTCATCATGGATTCAGTCACTGAATGCATTCAGGGCTTACTATATAGAAGGTACTGTGTTTGATTGTATAAACTTCAAAACTGGACAGGATGCAGTCTCTACGCTAAGGACTTCCTAGATAATGACTATGATAGAAACAAACAGAGGAAAAGACTGTGTGCCAAGAGCAGAATCAGAGAAACCATTAAACTATCCCAGGAGCATAATGAAGGAGTTGGCGGGTTTTCTCATGTGATCATAGGTCATCCAGAGGTAATGTTTGCGTTAAATCAGCAAGAGTAAACATGTGCAGAGAGTAAACTAGGCAAACCCGTCTCAATGCTCTGTGGAAAGCTCAAAATCAATACAGTTGGGGTTGAGCGAATGGGTAAGAACACTTGCTACACAAATGTGAGGACCTGGGTTCAAATTCCCAGCAACTAAGGAAAAAGGTGAGTGTGGCTTTGTACATGCTCGTCACCCAGCTCTGGGAGAGAAGTGAGGCAGGGAAATGAGACGGCTTACTGATTGTCAATCTGTGTTGACTGAAAGACACCGTTTTTACTGAAATAAGGGAGGCAGAGAGTGATGGAGAAGTTTATCCTGGCCTGTAAGTGTACAAACACAAACACACACACACACACAAATGTTACACCATACTACATCATATTACACACATGTTCACATATATTCACCACACATACATACCATACACACACCACATACACACAAACACGCCACTATAATACATATACACACATACCACATACAAGCACTCCCCCACACACCACAAATACCCAGGCATACACAATATATACCACACTACACCAATACATACACACATATATACTATAAGATCACACAGTACGTATGCATCTGCTCCACATCTCTCTCTCTCTCTCTCTCTCTCTCTCTCTCTCTCTCTCTCTCTCTCTCTCTCTCACACACACACACACACACACCACTTACACACAAAATCAAGGAGATTAAAAGTATATGTATAATCACAATCATTTTTTTTTTGTTTGTTTCTAGGTCTGTGGGCTTTTTGCTGCTAATGTTGTTTGACAGGATCTTGTTTTGTTTTCCAATTCAAATTATCTTGCTTCAGCTTCCCTTCTGAGTGATTACAGACATACGCCACCATGCCTGGAGGTACTCTATCACTTAATCAGTTTGTCCTGTGGTTTTTTTCTACTTTGGTTTCTACTCAGTTCCTAAGCTCCAAAGTAGGATAACAGCCCTAGCAAATCCTGCCTATTTACTCTCTTAAAGGAATGGAAAGATTGGGGTGAAGAGTGGTTCGAGCCCGACTGTGCTTGGAGATATGGGTATACTGCTCTTCATATTTACACATGCTCCTCAAAAATAACTGAACTTTCACCCTACACAGAGCTAAGCTGACTACTGACCACCCTAAATTCTCAAGTAATTACACTTTTATCTAATATTTTATAATTTTTTGAGAACTTCATATTTATTTATTTATTTTAGTTATGGTTTTTCAAGACAGGGTTTCTCTGTATTGCTTTGGAGCCTGTCCTGGAACTAGCTCTGTAGACCAGGTTGGCCTCAAACTCACAGAGTTTGCCTCTGCCTCCCAAGTGCTAGAATTAAAGGGTGCGCCACAAATGCCCAGCTGAGATCTTTGTAATTTATTTTTGAGATTACATAATTAAGTATAGTTTTAAAATTTTTTCTTCATTTTTTTTTCCTCTCTCCAAAACCCTCATATACCTCTCCCCCCTACTTTCCTTCAAATCATGGCCTCTTTTTCACTAACTGTTATTTCATCCATGTATGTACACAATTCTGAGTAATGTTATTTGTATGTATGTTTTCATGACTGACCTTCTGGCAGGGGACAAACAATTGAAGTGCTCTTCTCTGGGGAAGACCACCTCTCCCACTCTCCTCAATTGCCTGTAGTTCTTAATGTTTTCATATAACATATTTTGGTCACAATTATATTCCTCTGCCACCTACCTCCTCCTAGAGCAACTATCTCCCTTCCCTATCCATCCAACTTTATGTACTAAAAATGAATACACACATCAAGTCCGTTTTTTGATGCCCCTATATTCTTGTGGGTGAGGCCATCCCTTAGAGAATGGGCTACCTTAGAGGCCTCAACCTTGAAGAAAATTAATTTCCCCTCTCCCAGCAGCCAGTACGTGCTGACTGTGGGGTGTAATACAATTACAGCACACACCTGTTACCTAAGGTTCAGAGAGCCTCACAGAAGAAGAGGAAGAAAGATTATGAGAGCCAGAGAACCATGACAGTTGTTGGGAGAGAAAAGTAAGGGATTAGAATGCAGTTGGGAATCATGCTGGTTTGGGAAAGTGGCAGTAGTAGAACTTTCTCTAGGTTCTATGGCTTTATCAGCCATAAGGAATTGGTTAAATTGACAGTGCCAGGCATGAATTCCCTCCTACTGAGTGACCCTTAACTCCAATTCCATGACTGTCAGTTATTCCCAGGAATTGGCTGCCAATATATATGTATGTATGTATATAGAATATCTTGCCGTGGTTCATTGTTGTAGATCATCGATATAACATCCAGATAGGACTATTTGATTGTACACTCTACTGGCAGCTTTCATGGCTCCTTCTGAAACTATGCTAGCTAGTCCTCAGTGTGGAGACTTCCAGCTTAAATCTAACAGGGCAAACTTCTTGCAATTTGGTATACATAACTTATTGTTGTAAAACATAGTGAGCCCATCATACTATATAATCTTGGAAGTTATTCCTCGGTTCTATTGAAGCCATTTACTATTGTTTTTTTTTTTTACTTTTCTGTTGCTGTGATGCGACAGCATGACCAAGATAACTTATAGAAAAAAAGAGGTTATTGGAATTTACAGTTTCAGAGGTTTAGTCCATGACTATCATGAAGGGGAGTATGGAAGCAGGCAGGCAGGCATGGTGCTGGAGCAGTATCTGGGAGTTCACCTTTGATATATAAGTAGAGGACAGGGAGAGAGAGAGAGAGAGAGAGAGAGAGAGAGAGAGAGAGAGAGAGAGAGAGAGAGAGAGAGAGAGAGAGAGAGGGAGAGAGATTGATAATGGTGTGGGCTTTGAAAGTACAAAGCCCAACCCCAGTGATACATCTTCTCCAATAAGACCATGCCTTTTAGTCCTTCCCAGACAGTCTAACCAACTGGGGACTAAGCATTCAAATATATAAACCTGTAGAAGCCATTTTCATTCAAACCATCCCCAAACCATCCTCCCTCTGGAATACACTTTCTAGCCCCTGGAAGTCACTGCTCTAGTGTCTACATTTAAGTGTGGCTTCCATATATGTATGAACACACACTATGTGTTTTTCTGTGTCCAGCTTGTTTCACTTGAGATTATGTCCTCCGCTGTGAACACACACCAATTTCTTTTTAAACCATTCATCAGTCAATGGGCATCAAGGTTGATTTCATATGGTGGCCACCAGGAAAAAATAAAGTACATATGGAAGCTAAGTTATTTCTTCAACACTCTAATTTCCTTTCCTTTAACTATGTGACTAGTAAAGGATTATTGGGTCACACACACAAGTATTTTTGGAAGCCCCTAACCTCCCCAAATTGAGATGCCATCAGCAATACTGAAAGAACAAACTAATAGAAAATGTCTTTGGTCTTTTTCTCACTAGTCATCATACTAATTTGCCTCTCAAAAAGGAGGTTATTGCCCTTGGCATTTTAGTTTTATGGTAAAGCATTCTTAATATTTGAGCAAGCATGGAATATGATGTAATTTCATTAAAAAAGATTATCAAAACCAAAGATTCACTTAAAAGTCTATTTAGAAATGATAGAAAAAATTTAAGAAACCTAAAGAATATGTCATTGGTGTTGGGAAAGTAAAGCAATCTGAGTACAATATTAGAAAGGAAGAAATGAAGTTTAAATATTACTTAGCATACAGAAGAAAAACTGAATGATTAATGCCGCTCTTTAGTTTTTTACTGTTTTTTTCATTTTTGCAAACTAATTCCAATGTGAATATCCTAAAATTGCTTATGCTAAATAACATGGATCCCGACTTCCAATCTCAACAGTAGCAAAGCTTGGTTATTATTGCTCTCACCTGTTGCTGGGCTGCTTCAATGCATGCATTGACCCCTGATGCTTAAATGAACTAAGGTGAGCAATCCCACATTCCCAAAGCAGATGCTCCTTGTTTTAGATCTTCCACCTATTCCAAGAAACTGCCATACAACATAGAACCCACAAGGAGATCATATTATATATTTTATTATTTTATTTATATAATATATAAATATTATATATTTTATTAATATGTGTTGGTGTCTTTGTTATATAGTTTTTTCTTAAGGACTGTTAATGAAGCCAGTAAATTTATAATAAATGTAGCAATGTCCTACTAAAAAAGCCAAAACTAATACTTCAGCTAAAAAAATGAATTATCAAGGATATTTGTCTCTTCTTCCCTCTTCAGCATTCCCTTCATTCCTCCTCTCTTGCATCCTTCATCTTCTTTTCTCTCTCTTCTTCAAACACACACACACACACACACACACCACCACCACCACCACCACCACCACCACCACCACCACCACCACTACCACCCTCATAAAATAGAACTCTAAAGGTAATTCTGCTTTAGTCTCAGGTTGAACCAGGTTTTTCTGTCCCTCTTGAACTTCAATGGATACTCATTACCTTTTTTTTCTTTCTTTCTTTGCCTGTTTGCAATTATGCTGTATCACATCATTGTATGATTATGATTTTCCTTTTTAATTCAAAGAGATTACACACAAAAAAAATCTTCAGGCGAGATATACATTATCATTGAAAATTGTCTTCTCAAATATTGCAACTGTCAGAAAAAATTGTTACATGAATGCTATATTTTATTCTCCAAGAATTTGAACTAGGCAGATGTCACTCTATTTCCAGCAAGTCACTCTTCCTCCAGGTAACAAAGGGTCCCCTCCCTCACATGGAAGACAAATGTGAAGATCTTTAGCACAGAATTCCACAACAGGCCAATGGAATAAACATCTCATAGATTCTAATCACCTGGGACTCTTACACCAAACACCTGCTCCTTCCTTCTCTTACTGGCATTAGCAATATGGGATGCTCGTTGTTTTACAGGGTTATTAGAAGATATTTTGCTACCATTCTTCTGAAGATGCCACATGATACTAACCATTGAAACTGAAAGTCACCATTCTAAATCCTGATACTTGTTGAGCCAATTGCTTTATAGAATCTTGCTGTAGGGGTTCCAGGGTGACTCCCTATTGAAGGTTTTCTAGTGGTGGAGTTCCATGGAAAATAGACAGACATCAACATTATAAGATATTTTCATATGTTAGTCTCAATAAAGGGGTATGAGTGAGAAATGGAGAATGTGCCATCCTGTTTTTCCACGACTGCCTGCCAGTTCTTCTGTTGCCTTCCCAACTCCTATAATGTTGGGACACTCTGGTTTACCAAAATGGTGGAGCAAGAAAGTGTTGTAGCCACTGACAGTCTACCAAACTTTCTACTATAAAGAAAAAGCAAGTCCTGTTACTTTATTCCTACTACAAATAAGCAAACAAAAATATTTCACATTCTTCTTCTTCCCAAAGTCCTGAGAATCAAGTTATTGCCTTAGTCTTTGGTTCAAACAACTGTATTTTCTACTTCTATAGTATCTGAGCTATCATTGAAATAATCCCTAAAGTGAAATAGATATTTATTTAAGAGTTTTATTTTCTTTACAAAGTAGAAACATTGCAAAGATTGCAAACTTATAGTCAAAACATGTTATAAACACCAGTAAAAGTACTACCAGTATGATGAAGACATGATGTGTCATTCTTATGTAAAGAGTATATCCTGCAGCTACTCATGCAGGAGCAACAAGTAAGCGAATACCGAACAACAGTCCACTCAGCAAATGACCATAGCCAACGTCATGAAAGACCAACACACAAGCTGAATGCAACATACACCATGGGGTTAGATTCTAATCCAAAATGATATAAAATAATAAAATAATTATTAGAAAAGATATGGTAATTGAAAACCTCTTACTGAGTTTCTCAGTCTAGATAACTGCATCAAAATAAAGTAATACTGACTTCCCCCATTTAGAACAATGTGCTGTGGTTATATAAGTAACTGGCCCTATTTTATAAAACCACACACTGATGTGTGAGGTTTTAAGAGCCAAAGAGAACAACTTACTCTCAACTAAGAATACTTATACATTGTGCATCCACAAAGCTCATAGACATACATACACACATATATGCACATATGCATATGTTTATACATAGACATACTAACAGAATAATGGGTGATGGATGGAAACAGAAACAGCAAAAATAGCAAAATATTAATTAATGAATAATCTGAAAAAATGGTATTTTGAAAAATTTCATATTCTAAATTTTCTGCAACATTAGAATATTGTAAATGGTTAAAAACTAATTACATTGGTTAAGGATAAAGTTGTTTCATGAATTCCTGGAAATGCTGAGGAAGCCATTAGCTTTCTGATGACTCACTTTTATTTGAAATGAGAATAAGATCAGATCAAAAAACATTTTACTCTAGTCAGTGTTTACTTACGATCATTCCTTTCTGTTTGTTACTGAACATAAAATTTCCTTGTACCATGTATAATAGGTCATCCACCACAAAAGAACTGAAAAACGCTCCATTCTAATTATATCCAGAATAAATGGTTGGCAGCAATTAGCACTTTGAAGACATCTTTTGATGAAGGCTGAAATAAAATAATTGACATTTACTCCCACATCTTCTGTAGTTGCTGTCTCGGAGATGTTAAAAAACAAATATGGTACAGAGTACTGAGGCCAAACAAGTGGCTGAAAGTTTCTGCAACATCAATGTGTGAAGGCTGGTCCTAGAGGGCATTGAATAAGCTTCCAACATGATTAGCCCTGGCTGCCCATAATCATGACAAAATGTCCTATGACAATAAACCAATAAAAAAGCAAGTTACCTTGTATCAGAGATTACTAAATCTCAGGCCACACTTGACTGGATCCTGGCTTTTGGTCCTCAAGCAGAGTGGTAGAACTTCATGGCAGGGAGTGTGTGAGCCAGCTAAGCTGCTGGAAGCCAAGAGGATGCTTAAGGGGCCTGAGTAGGAATAGCCCCTTTGAGGGCACTCCATCAATGGTTTAATTTCCTTCTCCTAGGCTACCTTTCTGAAAGTCTGGCCACCTTCTAACAGCACCCTCAGCTGGGAGCTAAGCCATAATGCCTCAACAGCTACATCTTAATGGCTACAAATGCACAGGGAATCATGAAAGCAGGAGGGCTGATGTTTTTGCATGTCAGCATCTTTAAATAAAACTATGCATTGCTCTGGTTGTATAATAATAAAATGTATATTCAAGAAATGGGTCCAGCCCACAGTAATTCACAGGCATTGTGTAACAGTAGAGTAGTATTCGCAAGTAGTAGAGAATGTTTAGTGGGTACTGTTTGTGGCTGATACCAAACCAATTCAAGACCTCAATATGCACTGTCAGTTTTCTCTTCTCCTTGTCTTAGGATAATTCCTTGTAACAGAGTAACTGCAGATGGATGAGCCTTTTAGACAGATGTAGATACCATAAAGAATCATGATGGCAATGAAAATGTTTGCTATTGTGCATGTAAAGGAAAGTTTTTTCCCTAATACATTAAGATTTTGAGTAGTAACTTTACTATTGGAGGATAATACACATTTCTAAACACTGATGTTAAGCTTACCCAAAAAGAAAAAAACATTGACCGTGAGACCTGAGCTATTTCCAATGCCTGAGTTATGCCCCGCTAAGAAACTATTCATGTTGGAAGATTTATTGTTTATCTTAGGCAAGTAATGTACCAGTAGCTTGCTGGGTACACTGGCAAAGTGCCCTTAATCTCAGCACTTACCAGCACAGTACATTTCTGTGAATTCAAGGCTAACCTAGTCCACATTTTGAGTACTTCTATAATGTTCTAGTTCATAGATGCACAGAATAAAGGATAGCCTGAGTTCAAACCCAATCACAAGTTATTCCAATCACAGAATATGTGATCTTTGCACAATACATTAACTCGTCCTACTAGTTTTGTTTTCTTCCCTAAAAAAATGAGCATACAGCATTGTGTATGGCCATAGACATAGTGAGAGCCTCAACTGAGTCAGTACCTATAAGGTTTTTTCCCCATGACAGGGTTCCTCTGTGTAGCTTTGGAAATCCCTCTGTAGATCAGGCTGGCCTCGAACTCACAGAGATCTGCCTGCCTCTGCCTCCCGAGTGCTGGGATAAAAGGTATGTGCCACCAACTCCCGACTATTTTTTAATACAATGTAGGAATTTTATTAGAATTAAACATGTCTATTATTTTTCTGTTGCTAGGCATGCAAATGGCTATATGCAAATAATCTATTAGTTTGAAATCTGTATGCCAGAGTCATCAAATTGGAAAATAAAATTTAAAAGACCTCTTCATCTCTTTACCTGACTTTCACGGGGCCCAGATTCTATGTTGTCTATTCAAGCAATTAAGTGTAATAAATGCTAAAAATAATTGTAACCTGTTGCTTGGCTTACATCCCACATCCATCCCCTGTCCCTCTCTGATTTCCACCCTCAGATGTCTGTTTCTCAAGATAAAACAAAAGAAAATTGAAATGAAGTGATAGCTCACCAGTCTGCCTTCTCGTGCCAGGAGAGCAAGACAAATGATGAGCCTGTTGTCCGTCTCAAGACAGCCTCCACACAGCCTGCAGCAGCCCTGTCAGCACCGCCCTGTGATGCCAGCAAATTGCTGCGAGTGCCACTGTGCCGACGCCAATTTTCTCCCTCTGCTCTTGCAGAAGCCACTCAAAGTTCCTGGCAGTTTCTGTACTTCCTGCCCAGACTCACGAGCGTGCATCAGATGTGTGGCCTTCCACCTTCTGCTCTTGCCTTCACCTCCCCTGACTGCGAAATTGGCTTAGCCTCTATATCTTCCCCCATCCTCCAGCTGCTGGACCCAGAAAAACTACACTCGCAGTAAAAGAATAATGGAATGACCATGTTAGAAAATTAGTCTGTGAGAAACATCCAACAAATGAATATTTCAAACTGTCATAGTGAATAATTCTTCAAATAGACAAATGCACAGCTTCCCTCCGTAGCATGGAGGCTGTTATAGTTAGAGTAATGACAAAGGGAAAAGAAGAAAACTAAGAAACCCAATAAAAGACACTCAAGCTAAATTCCACAGGGATGAGCTGGGAAGCAGTGTGGGTGCAAGCCTGGACCAGGAGCTAGTTTTCTGTGTCAGTTTGGCTGGGCTCTGCTTCCCAGTTGTCTGTCAAAACTGCACTAAGGGTTGCTGTGAAGGCATTTTTGAAATTTGACTATGTGTACTCACAGCACACATTACCACGTTACCCTTCAAGGTGATTAGAACATAGTGGTAAAGATCAATTCTCCCCCAAAAGGAATTCTGCCTCAAGACTACAAGAGACCCTGCCTGAGTTTCTAGCTGTGTGGACTGTCCTGCTGTCCTGCAGGCATCAGACTCATAGCTGAAGCAGCAAGAGTCACCTGAATTTCCAGCCTGTGGGCTGTCTCTTAAATTACACACTTGCTGGCCCTATCACTAATCTCAACCAATTCAAAAGGTCAATCTCTTTCTTTCTGTCACTGGCCATAACTATGCCCACAAGTGGTATAGCACTAAGCACTTCCTACAGGTATTTCCAAGCTTTTGACACAGACGTGGTGACACTTTTTTTTTTAACCTACTAAATTGACACTGAAGAACTATGCCAGTGAGTTAAGAAAAGCACACAAAAATTGCGTAATGTTTTAAGTAAGTTCATGATTTTGTATTGGGACGCAGTTGTTATCTGAGGCATCTGTGGCCACAGGGCTGAACGTCTGACAACCCTGACCCCAGTATGGTATAAGGAAAAGCATCCTTTTCTAGCTCCGGGATGGGCCCTGAAAAGCCTCAGACAAAAATGGAGGTGCTAGTGATTAGAAGCTTGTTGTTGTACACAAAATGGTGGGTCTAAGGAATGTCAGTCAAATCCAACATGTCAGCCCATGCTTGTCTGCCTGGCAACTTAACATTATTCTAAGGGGAAAAAATCCAAATCAATACAAAACCCAGGAAAAATCAGAACTGAAAGATCAGTGTGTTGAACTTCAGCCTTGGCAGTCATACCATCCACTCTCCCTGTATCCCTTCTTGCTCAGCCTGCACTTCCTCTAACCTTGCTCTTTGCTCAGTGCAGTAGCCTAGAACTCTCTGCCTGAGTGATCTGGGTTCTTCAATGATAAACCCCTATCCATTTATGATTACCCACTATGCCTTTATCAAACACGGAAACAGTGAAAAATTTTCCAGTTCACCTCAACCTTCTTCAACCAGCCATTGTTATAGAGGCAACATTATCCCTCTCAGCAAATGAAAGGTTCTGTATAATCCAACAGTAGCAAATCTAACTTTCAGTGTCTCCTCAGATAGTAGGAATGATTGTGGCAGTGTGGTCTACAGAGCAAAAAGTCAAAATGAGTCACTAATCCTTCTTTTGGATAGAATTATTGATCTGTCACTGAGCAGCATGGCTGACGGATTTTTGAAGGATTAGGTCACACTCTCAGGTTAGAGGGGGGCAAATATCATAGACTTACCATTTCTTCAAAGGATCATACTATAGATATGAATGCCACAGACATTGCAAAGGTTTGTGCTGTGGGACACTGACATAGCTGTGTCAGTGAGTATATGTGCTCTGTAGGCTTGTGGGAGTCCCAGCTTCACCACATCCATTGTACGGTGCAATGCTGCTTCTACCCTGTCTTCTACTTTAGGCAGTTTAATGCTTCTCAGGATGCAAGAGTAATTGTCATCTCGAAGCAATTGTCACTTGAAGGTCAATTAGTTTATTATCTTAGTTTATTCTATTTAGTCTTTAATTTTCCAGTTTTATTAGCATTTATTAATTGTATGAGCTAATGCGTTTCATTAGGACATTTTATACATCATGCATATAATATACTTTGATCATTTTCATGCCCCTAACACCTCATCCTCATCTGCCTTCCACTGCTTCCCTTCCTCTATTTTCAAGTCATTTTTCTACTTCCATGTATTATCTCTATTGTTGTATGAAATGTGGTACATCATGAACACCTCCCCTTTCCTTGTTGGGTCTTGGTTTGACTTGAGCTTGCACAAGTCTTTTGAGTACTGTCGCAACTGCTTTGAGCTCACATGGGCAACTGCTGCCCTGTTGTGTCTGGGAAGCACTGTAGTTGTCTACTCCCTCTGGGTTTTACACTCTGTCTTTTCTTCTGCAATAACCTCTTGGCCTTGGAAGAATGAGCTATGCTATAGATGTCTTATTTAAGGCTGAGCATTCTGCAATCTCTCATCCTCTATACTTTGCACAGTTGTTGGTCTCTATATTAGTCAACTTCTACTGCAAATAGGGCTAAGAAATGCATTAATCCAAGTCACTGAGAGTTAGTTTAATGCAATGTCCATTTTGCAAAATAACAGTAGTAGATTATCCCTTAGGACCCATAACCTGTATAATCACAGCTTCTTGGCCTGACAATGATGTCAGGTGTGAGTTTCACCTTGTGGAGCAGGACATAAATCCAATAAGAAAGTGGTTGGTTCCCCCATGATGTCCTTACCATTATAGTTCTGGTGGAAACAAAACTAATAAGAACGGTATCTATCAACTATGTTATGCAACGATTGGATGGGGTTTCTCCTTCAACATAAGCCTCTGCTCCAACATGAAATTTCCCAGTGCTCCCTTTCTTCTCAAACTGTACATTTTGTACTTTATTTTACATGAATGTTCTTTTTCATTGTTATTCTGCCTAAGAGTGATTACTAATGACCATGCATCAGAATCAATATTAGTCTGTCTTGAAAACTCCTCAGCCCAGGAAGTGAATTAAACACATTACAACTTAGCTTTAGGCAGATTCTTAGGACAATGGCAAAGATCAGCTCCATTCTTTGCCAAACACTACAAGAAAAGGCTCTAGCCAGTTTTCCATCATTGTGGCAAAATTTCTGGGATGGTTAACTGGAAAGGAAAATAAGATTTATGATAGATTCTGAGCTTGCAGTCTGCGGCCATTTGACCTCCATCACACTGGATCTGGGGCAAAAAACATGGTGCAGAAATCTTCTCGCTTTATGGTAGCCAGAAAGCAAAAAGAGAGACAGAAGAGGCCAGAACTTTAATGTCTCATTCAAGGATGACTCCCAGTGTCCCAACTTCTTCCACTGGGCCGTATATAGCTCTGCTCTATCTCATTTAATGCTGAGGACCTCTCAACAAATAGGTTTTGAGAGACATTTAAAATTCAAACCATAATAGCACTGTTTTCCCTTTCCCACCTTGCTTTGTTAGCCAGTACTAAACACAGGAGAAGCTGTCTCTACAATATTGTAAAGAATACTATGAGCAAAAACATGCTGTCTGTGTTAATACATAGGTATCGGGGAAGGGGGCAGGGATGTTTATTGAAGTAGTTAACATGTGAAGACATGATCTGTTTTATAAATATCTCTGTTACTTATCTGATTAGTTGAAGTCCCTTGTTCAATTATTTATTTGAGAAAGCTTAATTAAAACTATGATATTTGTTCAGAACATTTTAAAATTCTTACCTGTGGCTTTTGCATTTAAGTATTAAGTAGTATCGTTGTTGTGTACATTTCATATACTTTTTGTGTGCATAAGCAAACAAAATATACTTTTGTATATACTTTGCTTCCCTGAGAATGTTGCAGGCAATACAAACCTGCAATACTAATGTGGTCTAGCATTTATTGTCACTATAGAGAAGTCTAAGTAGGTCTAAATGTTTATGATTTGTAGATGTGTTGACCTTTCCTTATAAAGAGACTTCCTTGCTTTCTAAACTTCAGTAAAAATTTAAACATATATCCAGGTTTTGTCATTCCATCCATTGTGCTGTTTCTAACTATAGATTTAATTGTCTTTTCACTTTTAAGAAAGATTATAGTTTATTTGTACAGTAGGCAGGAATTTTAGACCAATGTAAATATTTTGCATGCCAAACTCCAGAATCTGCCATTATAGCAAGATGACCTCTGATTATGAACTTTGTACATGGCACACTTGATATTAAAAAGTTTATTTAGATGGGCCAGATGAAACCATATAAACCATTTTAATCCCAGTCTTCTCAGTTCAAAATCAGAAGTCAGGGAGATTAAAATCAAGAATTGTCATGTTGGAGGAATCCATATAGCGAGGGCTAGGAGCCATCTCTGAGTGGTGAGTGTGGCCCACAACTACTAAGAGCCAGAAAGAAATATCCTCACACCTGAAATAGCAAAAATAGAGTTTTGCCAATAGTAAGAATCAACTGAAATAAATTATTTCCCAGATGATTCAGAAAAATGAACCATTGGTCAAATCCTTTATTTCCACCCTTTCAAACTCTTTTCAGAGGACCCAGTGGAGCTGTACTAGATTTATAGCCTTCATAATCTATAGAGCTATAAATGAATACTGTATTAAGATAACAAAATGTGTGGAATTTTTTAGACAATAATACAAGATAAGCATGTTTTATGCCGGGTGTGGTGATGCCTGCATGTAATCCCAGCACATGGGCAGTTGATGTGGATGGATCAGGAATTCAAAGTCACTCTCAGCTACTCAATAAGTTGGAGGATAGCCTGGGCTTCATGAGGCCCTACCAGAAAGAAAGAGATAGAGAAGGAGAGGAGGGAGAGGGAAGAGAAACAGCTTCTAAAATAGTTCTCCATTTCCTTTGCTCTCAGGGTATTCTTCAGTCTGTCCCCACATATCTTACTACATCCTCTGTGATGTTGAACCTCCACGTACTACCATGTTAGTCTTTCCATCTAGAATGGCTCATTTGTATTACTAGCTTTATTTGGGAACTAGAGTGGCTTCCAATTTGGTTACCCTTCAGCTGTCATCACCCATCTTCTGTTCCCCCAACTTCTCCTCTGAATTCAAAGACTGGCTTGTGGTTTGTATGACAAAGCAGTAAATTAGCCTGTGGTGCTTTGTCATATTTCTCTAGAACATGTTCCTCTGTTGCCTCTCTACTTTCTTTTCATCTGTAGTATTCTTGCCTAGATCTCATGCCTTATCTGGTTTATATCATTCCTGCAAAACAATTGCCCTCTGTGAACCAACAATTTGAGAGAGATATGTGTAGGGAAAGAGACTATAGCTCCAGAGCCACAGAAATGTTCCTTGGTTCACTGTGAATTTTCTTACAGTGAGAGGTTGTGCACATCAGTGAACTGATTTTCTTTTCTCTATCTTCCTAACACATGTGGATTTTTCAAACAACTTAAACATTTCCTCTTTAATCTGCAGCTTTCATCAAAGATGAAATAGGTTTCTTTCTGACTCCAGACTTTCCAAATAGGAGAGAGGTTGGCACATGCTGTCTTCCTGCCGCAGAGAAGACATTGTCCATGCATCCATATGGACTGTGCCTTCTGCCTTTTGAAACTGTTGCTTATTTGTTTGTTTGATATCTAAATCTCCCTACATACAAACTAGGCATTTTCTCACCCATATTTCTTCTTCATAGTTTGGGTCTAAGCTAACTATAGTGTGAGTGAATAGCAAGAGGTTCTAACCAGGTGGGCTTTGTTGGTTTCATGTTTTGGATTTTTTAGATAGATTAAATAGATTTAAAAAATGGGACATCTACCTATTTCTATTAGTATATCAAGCCTACACACATACATACATGCATACCTAGGGAACATCATGAAAAGGAGGATGGAAAGAATGCACAAGCCAGAGAACAGAGGTAATACAATTGCAGAGAAAACAAAACACCCAACAATTAGAATGTTTGCCATAAGGGCTGCTTGCATGGGTTTGAGCATAAAATTATGCTCCAATGTCTGTAATTTCAATAAATATAAAAGCAATTGTACTACCTCTGTACTGCTAATATTTCAGAAATTTAACAATGAAGGATAATTATTCCAGTGACCAAGTGTGATGATATTTTGTTTGTGTTGTAACAAATAAAGCTTACCTGAAAGTCAGAGTATAGAGCTAGCCATATTAGTTAGCCATAAAGACCAAGCAATGGTGGCACACACCTTTAATCCCAGGAACGGGGAGACAGAAGCAGACTGGTCTCTGAGTTCAAGGCCACCCTGGGCTATACAAAATTGATCCAGTCTAAAAGAGAAACAGAGCCCGTGGTGGTGGCTCACATCTTTAATCACTGTACTTTGGAGTCACATACCTTTAATCCCAGCACACGGAGGTGGAAACAGGAGTGATATGGCTGGGCAGAAATAAGAATATAAGGTGGGAGAAGACAAGAGCTTATTGCATTCGTCTGAGGATTCCTAGAAACAGAATCATCCATTTAGTCTGAGGATTTGGGTGAGGTAAGAACTAGTGGCTGGCTGTTCTGCTTCTCTGATCTTTCAACACTTTCCCTGTATCTGACTCATGGTTTTTATTATTAAGACCAATTATAATTCACACGGCAACCAAGAGAATGTACTGTTTTTTGCTAACAAATTCTGTGCACGTTCTGATGTTTTTTATGCACATCTTCCCAGACGCACAAACTAAAACCCAATTAGAAAAACCAGAAAGTCCTAGAAAAGCCCACTGTTTGTGTAATAAAAATACATATACATTCGTTGGCCTGATTGCCACCTGAAAACTTTTTAGAAGTAACAACAAAAAGATCACAATACAACCCAGAACTGCCTCTACCAATGCTTATCTCCCTGAATGAATTCTTATCTCCCTCAAGTCTCCGTAAGACTTGAAGCCAAATCTTGCATTAGGAGAAGATGCTCAGAGATAGGTGAGGGGGTACACAGTACATAGGGCACAACTGAGCTCTGGCATGGAGACTGCAGCCCTCCATGGTGGACCAGACACAGCAGAGGTCAGCCTTGCACAAGGAAAAACTACTTGGAAAATTCTCATTCAGGTCAACAGAAAACATGGGTTTCCCTTTAACATATTCCTTAGAAACTTTTGTCTCATTTAACATCATTGACAGAGTACATAAAGCCCTTTGTATTTTAAGGTGTATTTTAAGGTTCTTACATGTGCTTTTGTTTTTTGTTTGTTTGTTTGTTTGTTTTTCAGGTAGATCACCAACTCAGAGAGCACAGATTATCTCTCCCAATAGCTGTGCCAAACATAGACATTTAGTAACACAATATAGTACTAAATTTGCTTTATAAATCCAATGTTTATCTCCAATTTGAGCTTTTATTCACAGAATATGAGTAACAGAAGGTGCATAAAATTTTCTCTTCCTTAGATGAAAAAGTGAAAGTATTTTACTTCTCTCCTTATCTCTATGATGAAATATATGACACACACAAATTGAAGAAGGGAACATTTTGTTGTTTCATTTTGTTTTGTTTTCACAGTTGGCAGGGCAGTGAAGGTGGTGAGTATGTGACTGAGGCATGTGGCTACATTGCATCTAGAGTCAGGAAGCAGAGAGAGATGAATGCTGGGGTTCATCAGGTTCATCTCCCCATTTTTTCATTTCATTTAATCCAATACTCTAACCCATGAGAGTGTCACCCACATTCAGGGTAGGGGCTCCTTCTCAGGGAAACCTCTCTAAGAACATCCTCATAACTGCATGCAGAGGTCTCATCCCCATGGACTGGTCTTCCAAGCATCCTGGTCCTGCCTCTACCCAAGGAGGGAGCCCGCCTTCCTGTGCCCTGCTCAGAGCCTCCTAAGGACTGGGGACTGTGCCCAGGGTAACCAGTCCCAGTGGACAAGGTAATTCACAGTCTGCCAGTGCCCTAGTCCCACCTCCACCCACTGGACAAGGACAACCATCAGATTATTGGTCCTGCTTGCACCCACCAGAAAGGAACCTTGGTCCCGTACTCACCAGGAGAGGGAGAGACCCTACCAGTAAGACCTGAAAGAAGGGATGGGTAGATGACAGTATAAGAACACGATCAATAACAGAAAGATCAATATGACACCCCCAGAGTCTAGGGACTCCACACCATCAAGACTTGAACATCCAATCACAGCTGAAGCAGAAGAGAACAACCCTAAAAACAACTTCATGAAGATGATAGAGACCCTAAAAGAGGAAGTGAAGAAATCCTTTAAAGAAATGGAAGAAAAACAAACCAAAAAGGCAAGAAATCAGCAAATCTCTTAAAAAAAAAAAAGTAAGGACAAGACAATTATTTTAGTACCCAAGCCACACAAAGACACAACTAAGAAAGAGAACTACAGACCAATATCTCTCATGAACATTGATGCAAAAATACTTAATAAAATACTGGCAAACCAAATCCAAGAACACATCAGAGAAATCATCCATCATGACCAAGTAGGATTCATCTTAAGGATGCAGGGTTAGAAAATCCATCAATGTAATCCATGATATAAACAAACTGAAAAAGACAAACCACATGATCATTTCACTAGATGCTAGAAAAGGCTTTGACAAAATCCAACACACTTTCATGATAAAGGTCTTGGAGAGTTCAGGGTAAGAGGAACATACAAAAACATAATAAAAGCAATATACAATGAACCAACAGCCAGCATCAAACTAAATGGAGAGGAAATCAATGCAGTTCCAATAAAATATGGAACAAGACAAGGCTGTTCACTTTTTCCATATCTCTTCAATATTATACTTGAAGTTCTAGCCAGAGCAATAAGAAAACAAAAGGAGATCATGGGGATACAAATTGGAAAGGAAGAAGTTAAACTCTCACTATTTGCAGATGATATCATAGTTTATATAAGTGACCAAAAAAAAAAAAAAAAAAAAAACAAAAACTCTACCAGGGAACTCCTACAGCTGATAAACACCTTCAGCAAAGTGGCAGGATACAAGATTAATTTAAAAAATCAGTAGTCCTAATATATATGCATGATAAAGGGGCTAGGGGCTGAGAAAGAAATCAGAGAAACATCACCCTTTATAGTAGCTACAAATAACATCAAGTATCTTGGAGTAATGCTAACCAAACAAGTGAAAGACCTATATAGCAAGAACTTTGCATCTTTAAAGAATAAAATTAAAGAAGATACCAGAAAATGGAAAGATCTCCCATGTTCTTGGATAGGTAGAATCTACAGTAAAAATGGCAATCTTGCCAAAAGCAATCTACAGATTCAATGTAACCCCTATGAAAATCCCAGCACAATTCTTCACATACCTTGAAAGAACAATCCTCCACTTTATATGGAAAAACAAAAAACCCAGGATAGTCAAAACAACACTGTACAATAAAGGAACTTCCAGAGGCATCACCATCCCTGACTGCAGGCTCTATTATAGATCTATAGTCCTGAAAACAGCTTGATATTGGCACAAAAATAGATAGGTAGACCAATGGAGTCAAATTGAAAATCCTGACATTAATACACACAACTATGAACACCTGATTTTTGACAAAGTAACTAAAATTATATAATGTAAAAAAAGAAAGCGTCTTCAACAAATGGTGCTGGCATAACCGGAGGCTGTTGTGTAGAAGACTGCATGTCTATTACCATGCACAAAACTTACGTCCTAATGGATCAAAGACCTCAACATAAATCCAGCCACAATGAACCTCTTAGAAGAGACAGTAGGAGGTACCCTTGAATGAATTGTTACAGGAGACTGCTTCCTGAACATAACACCTGTAGTACAGACACTGAGATTGATAGTTAATAAATGGGACCTCCTGAAATTGAGAAGCTTCTGTAAGGCAAAGGACACAGTCAATAAAACAAAACGGCACCCCACAGAATGGAAAAATATATTCACTAACCACACATCAGACAGATGGCTGATTTCCAAAACATACCAAACAAACAAACAAACAAACAAAAAACCAAGAAGCTAGTTACTAAAACACCAAATAATCCAATCAAAAAGTGGGGTACAGAACTAAATAGGAATCTAAAATGGCTGAAAGACATTTAAGAATGTGCTCATCATCCTTAGCCATCAGGGAAATGCAAATCAAAACAACTCTGAGATACCATCCCACTCCTGTCAGAATGGCTGAAATAAAAAACTCCAAAGACAGTTTATGCTGAGAAGGCAAGATAGGCAGGACTAGGAGACAATGAGGATTCTGGGAGATGTAGTAGAAGAGATTAAAGATGTACAGACTTGAGAGAAAGGGTACAGACCCTCCTCCAGTAAGATAAGACCACGTGGAAACACTTAGATTGATATGGGTTAATACTTAAGATGGAGCTAGCCAATAAGAAATGCTATTAAAAGGCCAACAGCTTTGTATCTAACACAGTGTCTCTCTGTGTTATTTAGGGATGGCACGGTTGTGGTACCAGGGTGGTGGGAAAACTGCTCGTAACAGTAACCCAATCACAGAAAGACAAACAGGGTATTTACTCACTCATATATGGCTTTTAGACATAGAGCAAAGAGTTACCAGCCTACAATCTACACCGCCAAAATAACTGGGAAACAAGGAGGGCCCTAAGGCAGACATACATGGTTCCCTGGAGAACAGAAAAGGGATAAGATCCCCCAAGCAAATTGGGAGCATGAGAAGAGGGGGGAGGGAGTTAGGGAATAGAAGAGGAGTAAGATGGTCATGATGGAGCAACAAGATTGAGTCAGGGAAAGAACAGAAGAGAGCAAGAAAATAATAGAAGGAGCCATTATAAATTTTAAGAGAAATCTGGCACTAGGAAATGTTCAGAGATCTACAAGGATGATCCTAATTAAGAATCTAAGCAATAGTGGAGAGGCTATCTTAAATGCCCTTCCCTTAAGAGATTGGTAAGTACTTTATATGCCATCCTAGAGCCTTCATCCAGTAGCTGAAAGAAACAGAAGCAGACACCCACAGCTAAACACGGAGCTGTACACTTAGAATCCAGTTGCAGACTGGGAGGAGTAATAAGCAAAGGGGTCAAGACCAGGCTGGAGAAACCCATAGAAACTGCTGACATGAACAAGGGGGAGTTCATGGACTCCAGTCTGATAGCTGGGAAACCAGCATAGGACCAATCCATATTCCCTGAATGTAGTGTTAGTTGGGAGGACTGGGAAGTCTATGGAGCCTCTGGTAGTGGATCAATATTCATCCCCAGTATATGAATGGACTTTGGGATCCCATTCCACATAGAAGGATACTCTCTCAGCCTAGACACATGGAGGGGGGCCTGGTCCCTGCTCCAAATGATATGACAGACTTTGAAGACTCCCCACGGAAGGCCTCACACTCCCTGGGGAGCAGAAAGTGGATGGAATGGGGATGGTGGGGGAAACAGGAGAAGATGGGGGAACCGGGATTGATATGTAAAACAATCTTGTTTCAAATTTAAATTAAAAAATTATGTAAATAAAAAAAGAAAAAGAACATTCTCATAGGTGTTTCCATGGTGTTTATAAATCCCGTCAATGTAACCAAAGAGACTAACCATCACATCGTCCCCTTTCCTATAGCAGGTTCTATTTTCATGTTTCATATTTAACTGCTGGTGAAAAGTGAACTGTTTCAGCCACTATCAAATCAACATAGAGAGTTCTCAACAAACTGGAAGTAGAACCACCAAAGATCCAGCTATCTTAGCCCTGGGTGTGCCCACCCGGAGGATTCTAAGTCAGTGAACCACACAGAATTGTGCAGGCATGCTTATTGCAGTTGCAGGAGGCACAAGAGCCAGGGTCTTAATCCATCTCAGATACACAGCAACAGAAGAAGTCTAAAAAAACACAGGAGACACAACGGAATTCCATTCAGGTATAAAGAAGAAAGAAATTCTGATATTTATGAGGGAATTGGTGACACTGAAGATCATTATGTTTTTTCAAAATAAGCCAACACTTGGAATGACAAATATCACACATTTTGTTTCTTGTATGGAATTTAGGAATACGTTTATCTTTGTCCCTGTCTGCCCTCATTTGGTGTGTGTGTGTGTGTGTGTGTGTGTGTGTGTGTGTGTGTGTGTAGTGACAGTGACATAAAATTATCAAAGGGAGAATAAGAGGCTAGAAAAAACTCTAAAGGTCTAAAGGGCAGGAGTAATAAGAGTGGATGATTAAATAAATATAAGAGCAAAAGGAGACCATCAAGAATAGGAAAGGGGGCAAGGGAGAACGGTAGGAGCAGGAATAAAAATGTAATAACACATACGTATAAACTGCCACAGTAATAATCATTTTTCTGTACTGTCAAAGGTATCACTTCACTTACCTCTCCCCAATCCCAATAACTGGGTTGTACTGAGTATTCCAACTTTAGAAACAAGGAATCTGTGGCATATATAGGTGTTGTGCAAATTAGACACATTTCTGCCTCTGACAAATCACACAGAGATTTGGCATAACCAGTACCTGGGGTTCATGCTCTTAAATACTTGGAGAAACTTGATAGATGGTTATGGAATAAATGAATTGAACATATTTTTTTGTCAATGGATCATGGAAGAACACTGAGCAGAAGAAACAGGAACCAGGAAAACAGGCAGGAGAAACAGGTGCATTAGTCACAGAAGAACATTGTGGGTGAAGACACGGAGGGTAGAAGATGTTGGCTTGAAAGAAAATGGCTCCCAAAGGGAGTGGCACTATTAGGAGGTGTGGCCTTATTGGAGGAAGTGTGTCACTGTGGGGGTGGGCTTTGGGGTCTCCTTTGCTCAAGCTACACTCAGTGTGGACACTGATCACTTCCTGTTGTCTATGGATCAAGATGAAGAACTCTCAGCCCCTTCTCCAGCACCATGACTGTCTGAATGCTGTCATGTCCCACCATGATGATAATGGACTGAACCTATGGTACTATAATACATCATAGTGAAATGTTTTTCTTTATAAGAGTTAACCTGGTAATGGTGTAATGGTGTCTCTTCAGAGCAATGGAGACCCTAAGACACTGGGTATGTATACACCACAAGTATTCATAAATCACTGATAACAAAGTTCACTTATCCCAGATCTGTTTAAAGACATATTGGACTGACTCAGACCCCCTGAACACGGGTGTTAGTTAAGAGGACTGGGTGGACTATGGGGCCTCTGGTAGTGGATTAGTATTTACCCCTAGTGTACAAATGGACTTTGGGAGCCCATTCCACATAGAGGGATACTCTCTTGGCCTAGACACATGGAGGAGGCCCTGGGCCCTGCTCCAAATGATATGACAGACACTGTCTGGTATGCGATCTTTGTTTCAAAGGCAGCCACAGAGAAGATTCAAATTGAGAAGTGACAACTTAGTACTTGTTTCTGAGCAATCCCTGCAGTCCCTGATTAGAGAAGTACAAAGCTGAGGCAGAGATTTGAGCAAATAGGCACGGTAGTCCAAGCTCATGATGATCTAAGTAGAGGAGCTTACTGTCAGTAAGAAATAATTGTGAACAAAAAGATGATGCCCTGGAACTCAATTGTGTTAGACCAAATCCAGTGAGCATTTCTCCCTTCTGGGCCTTTAGAAACACCCCATAAACTGGCCTCATTTAGCCTGTGGGTAAACTGTGCTTTGATTCTAGTTATCTGTTTATTTTGTTGCATTTAGCTAATTTCACACTAATAAAATGTGATGATACATCGGTTGCTTTGTTAGTTGAGTTTTGTTCCTAAGTATTTTGGTGTTGGTCATTTCCTATCTGAAGTCACTTCTGACTACACTAGCAGACACTGGCTCTCTTTCCTCTAAGTTCAATCTGCATTGTGCCAACGTTCATCATTATAATGTTTCATTGCAATTGACTGAGTCTCTGATATTAAGGGTCAAGATCTCCTTTCTTCCTTCCTTTCTTTCTTTCTTTCTTTCTTTCTTTCTTTCTTTCTTTCTCTTTCTCTTTCTTTTTTTCTTTATTTTTTTCTTGTATCTCCTAGATCAGAAAAATGTGGTGCAAATGTACTATGCTTACTTTAATAATATTTTTATCATTACTGCTGCAGTCCAGAAAGAATACTTTTCCTGTGGCAGGGCAATGGGGACGCCATGCTACTCGAGTCTATTACATATCTGTATCTCTTTAAAAGGAGTAGAACTGTAACAGGAAATAATACTAATGACTGTACAGCGAGCCCTCTGTACTGCCCTTCATTTCCTGTGTGGGCACTGCCAATCACAAACTGAAACTAAAACAATGATTCATTCAAAGTAGCTTCTACACCCAAACCTTCCAGACATCTTCATCTACATAATTGTAGGAATTACTCATTAACTCCCTCCTTCAGCCACTCCTCTCTTTCTACCACAGTGACCTGAAAAATCGGAGCTGGGGGTGCAGAGAAAACCACAAATGAGCCCTGGGAGAGGCATCCACATCTTCATGTCCTTTCCTGCCAGCCTGGCCTCCCGCTTGTGTCTGGGTGCTCTTTCTATCAAACTTCTGTCTTGTATCAATTTTTAGCAGCATGGATAATTTATTGCATCTAGGGTGATAGAAAACCTGCTTTATACATCATTCAGCTTGCAAAAGATGTGTAGCTTCAGCTCCTTAATGGTGTCATTTTGGCTGAATGCTATTAACAGATTACCCCTGCCTAGGGCAGTGGAGCATGTGCGGCAGAAAGATAACCTTGTGTTCGTAATTTAATATTAACTGTTTTCTCCATAGTACCTCTTTCCAGTACATTAACAACAAACCAATATGGCCTTGTCCCCTGCGGTCGTAGTCCTCAGCAGAAAAAAAAAAGGAAGGATTACACGATAGCAAGTTCCTGAAGATTTCCAGTAAAGTATTACAAATCACTCAACACCCTGCTCTGTAGAAATGAAAAATAAACAGGCTTAGATTCAATCAAATTTAATTCCTCCAATTTAGCTTTACCGCACTTCAAAGGGTACTCTTATTAATGTCTTGGTGAACAAATTTAACAGTCATTTTTCCTCTTTTTATATAAAGGCCTCCAGTTGTGTTCAACATATAGTGAGATCAAGAAACTGTTTTATTTTATTTTATTTTATTTTTAGCAAGTACTTTGTCACAGTTTGATATAAAGTGTAAGCCATTTACAGAAAACTCTTTATGGAATTTTTATCCTATTCCATTCCCGGGAGCTAAATTTATATCCTGCATTAGCTATCATAGCACGGGAGTATTAGTCTTCTCCCTCTGCAAGCAGTTCAGGGCAGCCAGAAGCCCTATCGCTTGCCACCACTCACATACACAGGCATTATGAATTTATCTCATCTTCTGCAGCAAGTGCCAGGCCCGATCCATTCCTTTAGGCTACTTTACTAATAACCTATTCCTTATCAGGGCCTCTCCACCTCAGCTTGTGATCAAAGACCCAATTAATGGAATGGAGAAAGGTGAAGCATTCAAATAATGGAGACAGCTGTTTTTCTCTGTTAGAGAAAATCCATTTGTATTGTTATCGCACACGCATGTTCCGTGGCTCCTGTTTAATTCAGTCTTCCCTCTATTCCTGCTGCCGATTTCAAAAAAAAAAAAAAAGCACAATGAACTCCGAAGAGAATGGCAGAAACATCACTGTTTCAAACCAGTCTGGGAGTTACCAACTCGAAAGCAAAATACAAGATGCTAAAAAGAGAAAATGTCTAACAAAGACGGCATCAAAAAGAATTTAAATTTCTGCAAGCATCATTTTCTAGCCATCATTCTGGGCTTTTTTGTTGTTGTTGTTGTGAGTGTTCTTCAGTTTTTTCCCTAATATAGCATGGCTCAACTGTGTACTTCAGTGGAGCAGACATTGATAATATCTGGAGTTCCACATCAGTTAAAAAGTGATTATGGCAAAGACTAATCATAATTGGCCAGCAAGAACATTTTTATGAATGTTATGTGCTTCCTAGCTCAGGAACCATTTTTCATCTGACTTTAAGGACACTCTTTCTCCTCTAGTCATACCATTTCCCCTAAACTAGTTTTTAACCTCTTTTTCTGCCTTTAAGCATTTTAAGCATTTCCTACCCTCAAGGACATGAATGCCTTCCTTACCAGAGCCCCAACATGAAAATACATTATCAGTGATTCCCAAAGAAGAAAAAGAAAGAAAAAATGTCTAACCACAGCCCCATAATCCCTCTGCTAAGAAATTTGACTTGTCCCTAAGTGCTCTGTCTTTCCTGCTTGGCAATGGATCGGGAGATTTGGCTTTGGAGTTATGCTACGCTGTCTATATTTTCTCTTAATAAAACCAGGACTGATGCAAAACTGGAAGAGAGACAAAGACAGCCCTTTGCTCAAACTGCTATGGGACGTATTTCCTTGTAAGGGTCTAAATCCTGGATTGTTTCTGGTTTTGTCAAATAAGAAAAGAAGCATGTATATTGTTTTTCTCTCCCCCTCCCAGGAGAATTCCCTTGAAAAGCTAGAATGAGAACCACATATTTGAATTCCTGCCTGAACACATATAACTAGCAAAATAAACATGTACAAAGCTATAGTATATGCAATGAATAGAGACAGTAGAATCTTAAAGAGCTGTTCTCCAGACTGATAGCTCACAGGGGATTTCAAAGCGTGTGTGTGAGTGTGTGTGTGTGTGTGTGTGTGTGTGTGTGTGTGTAGAAACATACATTTGCATGCAAAATGAACATGTAAAACAAGATTTGGGGGAATTAAAGAATCTGTATCCAACATGGATTAATAAGCAGATCAGGTTTTTCTCTTATTTTTTCTTGATTTCAACCTTTAGAAACAAAGAAGTTTTTTAATTGGTCCGTATTGCAAGAGAATAAAACATTCTTTATTTGAAGTCTGTAGGCCAGTATGTCATTTTCTTGCCTTGAGTCTAGTTCAAATAAATATAAAATAAGAGCAAATCACCTTCATAAAAAGACATAAAACAGTAAAAGTAGAACTGTCAATAATTTTCTGTAGGCACGCTAAAGTACAGAGACATTTGGTGCCAATGGAGTAGAAAACACAAAACAAATATGAAATGTAGCCTCAGTCCTTCAGCTGCAGAGGGAAAGATCGATAAACCCCTGGATGTACTTTAACTTTATCATGTTTATGGTGACAATAACATATATATAATAATGTTTCCAGAGCAGCCAGAATTATAGGGAAATGGACTTTTTTTATCTAGAAGGATTTTATCAGTTACAAGAAGCTGGTTATAAGACGGGGTGTGTGAAGTGCCCACAAAAATCTCAATGATTGAAAGCAATTACTTCCTAGTTAGTGTGAAAAGGGTGTGGAACGATATGTATTTAAGGACACAGCAAAACAAAAGTTCTACCATCCCAAGGTATCACTTTTCGGATGCTTCAGGGTCCACAAAAGCAGAGGGAGGATTGTAGGCAGCATGCCCACTAGCAATTAATATTAATTCAGGAAGGATCATCATACTTCCCACTCATAGTCATTGGCCAGAACAAGTCACATGGCCACACTTCCTATCAAGGATAACATATGCCCTAAAGCACAGCCACAAGGCTTGGTGATTACAACTGTACACCACAAGAGCTACTTGAACTTGTTTCAAAGTTTAAGTAAGGGAAATGAAATTAATGGTCAGCTTTCAGTACCCCATCATAAAAGATAACCTAATAATATGACATTGAGAGAGCCACATTCAGATTTGCCCTTTTCTTCCCTCCTTCTTCCTTCCTTCCTTCCTTCCTTCCTTCCTTCCTTCCTTTTTTTATTTTTCCTTTAGGAATTTATTTTCTTATTTTACATATCAATCCCAGTTCCCTATCCCTCCCACACACACCCTGACACCCCTCCCACTCCTCATCCACTTCCTCACCCACCTTCCAGGAAAGATCATCAAAATCTGTCAAGTCATTTGGAGTATGGCCTAGGCTCTCCCTCGTGTCTCAAGGCTCGAGTATCCCTCCATGGGGAATGTGCCCCCTAAGTCCTTTCTTACACCAGGGATACATTCTGGTTCCAGTATCAGAGGCCCCATAGACTGCCCAGGCCTTCTAACTGAGACCCACGTTCAGTTGTGCCAGCACCATTTATTGAAGATAATTTCCTCCTCCCATTGTATACTTTTACCTGTTTTGTCAAAAATCAGGTGGTCATAAGTATGTGGGTTAATATCGGGATATTTGATTCAATTCCATTGGTCTAACCTATCTATTTTTGTGCCAATACCAAGCTGTTTTCAGGATTAAAGCTCTATAATAGAGCTTGAAGTCAGGAATGGTGATGCCTCCTGAATTTCCTTTATTATACAGGGTTGTTTTGGCTATACTGGGTCTTTTGTTTTTCCATATAAAGTTGAGTATTATCCTTTCAAGGTCTGTGAAGAATTGTGCTGGGATTTTGATGAGGATTGCATTGAATCTGTAGATTGCTTTTGGCAAGATTGCCATTTTTACTATGTTGATCCTTCCTATCCAAGAGCATGGGAGATCTTTCCATTTTCTGTTTGTTTGTTTGTTTGTTTGTTTGTTTGTTTGAAGACACAAAGTTCTGCCTATATAAGTCTTCCTCTTGTTTGTTAGTGTTACCGCAAGGTATTTTATGTAGTTTGTGGCTATTGTAAAGGGTGATGTTTCACTGATTTCTTTCTCAGACCTTTTATGGTCTGTATTTGGTAGGCTACTAATTTTTTTCAGTTAATCTTGTATCCTGCCACTTTGCTGAAGGTGTTTATCAGCTGTAGGAGTTCCCTGGTAGAGTTTTTGGGTGTCACTTATGTAAACTATCATATCATTTGCAAATAGTGAAAGTTCGACTTTCCTTTCCAATTTCTAGCCAGCCCCATGATCTCCTTTTATTGTCTTGCTGCTCTAGCTAGAACTACAAGTACAATATTGAAGATACATGAAGAGAGTAGACAGCCTTGTCTTGTTCCTGATTTTAGAGGAATTATGTTAAGTTTCTCTCCATATAGTTTGATGTTGACTGTCATTTTAATGTATATTGCTTTTATTATGTTTAGGTATGTTTCTCTTATCCATGAACTCTCTAAGATCTTTATCATGAAAGGGTATTAGATTTTGCCAAAGGCTTTTTAAGCATCTAGCGAGAAGAGCATATGGTCTTTCTTTTTCAATTTGTTTATATGGTGGATTACATTGATGGATTTTCATATGTTGAGCCATCCCTGTATTGCTGGGAAGAAACCTACTTGGTTATAGTGGATGATTTCTCTAATGTGTTCTTGGATATGATTTGCCAGTATTTTATTGAGTATTTTTGCATCAATGTTCATGAGGGATATTGGTCTGTAGTTCTCTTTATTAGTCTTGTCTTTGTGTGGCTTGGGTATTATGGTAATTATATTCTTGTTGAATGAGTTTGGCAATGACCCTTCTGCTTCTATTGTGTGGAACACTTTGAGGAGTGTTGGTATTAGTTCTTCTTTGAATTTCTGGTAGAATTCTGCACTAAAACCATCTGGCCCTGGGCTTTTTTTGTTGGGAGACTTCTGATGACTGTTTCTATTTCATCATGGGTTACAGGTCTATTTTAAATTGCTTATCTGCTCTTGATTTAATTTTGGTGAGTGATATCAATCCAGAAAATTGTCCATTTCCTTTAAACTTTCGATTTTGTGAAGTACAGGTTTTCAAAGTGTGACCTGAAAATTCTCTAGATTTCTTCAGTGTCTGTTGTTATGTCCCACTTTTTATTTCTGATTTTGTTAATTTGGATATTCTCTCTCCACTTTTTAGTTAGTTTGGGTAAAGGTTTGTCTATCTTATTGATTTTCTCAAAGAACCAACTCTTAGTTACATTGATTCTTTGTATTGTTTTCCTCATTTTTACTTTATTGATTTCACCCCTCAAATTGATTATTTCCTGGCATCCAGTTCTCTGGGATGAGTTTGCTTCCTTTTGTTTCAAAGCTTTCAGTTGTGCTATTAATTCTTTAATGTGACTATTCTCCATTTTCTTCATATGGGCTCTCAGTGCAATGAACTTTCCTCTTAATACTACTTTCAAAGTTTCCCCAAAATTTGGGTATTTTGTGTCTTCCTTCTCATTGAATTCTAGGATGTCCTTAATTTCTTTCTTGGCCCAGGAATTATGCAATTGTGCATTGTTCAGTTTCCATGAGTTTGTAGGGTTTCTGTAATTTGTGTTGTTGTTGAATTCAAACTTTAAAACATGGTGGTCTGATAAGATACAGGGAGTTATTCTAATTTTTTTTTTTAAATCTGTGGATGTTTGCTATATTGTGGAGTATGTGGAGCTGAGAAGAAGGTACACTCTTCTGTGTTTGAAGTCTCCCACTATAAGTGTCTGTCTGAGGTTTTATGTAAGATTTGAGTTTTAGTAATGTTTCTTTTACTAATGCGGATGCCTTTCTATTTGGGGCATATATGTTCAGAATTGAGACTTTGTCCTGATGGATTTTTCCTGTGAGGAATATGAAATTACCTTCTTAATCTCTTTGGATTGATATTAGTTTAAAGTCCAATTTGTTAGATATTAGGATAGCTATACCTGCTTGCTTCTTGGGTCCATTTGGTTGGAAGATCTTTTCCTAATCCATTATTGTGAGGTAGGGTATTGTCTGCCTTTGAAGGTGAGGTGAGTTTCTTATATGAGCAGAAAGATGGATTCTGTCTTTATATTCATTCTGTTAGCCTGTGTCTTTTTATAGGTGAGTTAAGACCATTAACATTGAGGGAAACTAAGGGCCATTGATTGGTAATTCCTGCTTGTTTTGATTTGGTGGTGGTGGTATTGTGGGTAGATTTATGCTGCTTTTTCTTTTGACTTTTAGTAAAGTGGGATTATCTATTGCTTCTATTTTTGTGAGTGTAGTTAACTTCCTTGGGTGGGAGTTTTCCTTCCTTCCAGAACTTTCTGTAGGGCTGGATTTGTGGATATGTATTATGTAAATCTGGTTTTATCATGGAATATGTTGTTTGCTCCGTGTATAGTGATTGAAAGTTTTGCTGGGTATAGTAGTCTGGGATGGCATCTGTGGTCTCTTAGTGTTTGTAGAACATCTATCCAGGACCTCCTGGCTTTCATAGTTTCCATAGAGAAGTCAGGTGTAATTCTGATAGGTGTTACTTGGCCTTTTTCCTTCTCTGCTCTTAATATTCTTTCTTTATTCTTTATGTTTTGTGATTTGATTATTATGTGTCGAGGGAATTTTTTTTGTGTGTGTGTGGGGGGTCCAGTTTGTTTGGTGTCAGTAAGCTTTTTGCACTTTCAAGGGCATGTCCTTCTTCAGGTTGGGGAAGCTTCTTTCTTTAATTTTGTTGAATATGTTTTCTGCACTGTTAAGCTGGGCTTCTTTGCCTTCTTCCATTCCTATTATTCTTAGGGTTAGTCTTTTCACAGTGTCCCACATTTCCTGGATGTTTTGTGTTAAGGATTTGTTGGAATTAATATTTTATTTGGTTTATGAATCTGTTTCCTGTAGTTTACCATCAGCGTCTGAGATTCTCTCTTCGATCTCTTGTATTTTGTTGGTTATGCAGTAGTAAATGATCTGTAGTTCCTGATCATTTACCCGGCTTTTCTATTTCCAGCATTCCCTCAATTTGTGTTTTCTTAATTGTCTCTATTTCAGTTTTCAAGTCATGGACTGTTTGAATTGTTTTGTTTGATTGTTTTATATAATTTTTAAATTTAAATTTGAAACCAGCTTGTTTTACATATCAACCCCAGTTCCCACACCCTCCTGCCATTCCTTCTTCCCCTCATTAACCCCCATCCCATCATTTTTCTGCTCCTCAGGGAGGGTGGGTGAGGCTTTCCATGGGGAGTGTTCAAAGCCTGTCATATCATTTGGAGCAGGGCCTAGGTCCTCCCCACCCGCCCTGTGTCTAGCCTGAGGGAGTATCCCTCTATGTAGAATGGGCTCTGAAAGTCTATTCATATACTAGGGATAAATACTGACCCATGACCAGAGGTCCCATAGACTACCCATTCCTCCCAACTAACAGCGTATTGGCGAATCTGTGTTGGTTGTATCCTGTTTTCCCAGCTATCAGATTAGAGTCCATGAATTCTCCCTTTTTTAATTGTTTTCTTCATCTGTTTGATTGGTTTTTTTTTTTTTTCTTGGCTTTCCTTGCTTTATTTAAGAGATTTGTTGATTTCTTTCATTTTTTTTTCTTGGTTTGTTTTTGTTTTCTCCCATTTCTTTAAGGGATTTTTCTCATATTCTCTTTGAGGGCCTCGATCACATTTTCATGAAGTTGTTTTTAAGGTCATTCTCTTCTGCTCCATCTCTGTTAGGATGTTCAGGTCTTGCTGGCTTAGAATCCCTAGACTCAGGTGGTGTCATATAAGTCTTTTTGTTGTTGGATGTGTTCTTATACTGTCATCTTCCCATCTCTTCTTCCTGTGGGTACAGGTGGGTCTCTCCCTCTCTTCTTTAGTGGAGGGTAGATGGCAGGGCAAGAATGGCCCCAGAAGCTGGGTCCTTTGTTCTGCCTCCAGGTCTCTCTGGGGGATTCGGTGGCAGGAATGGTCTGGCAGCCACAGGTCAGGGGATGTGATGAAGGGGAAGTGTGGGTCTGGGGGAGCCTCAGGCTCCTCTAGTGGAGGTTGGAGGGGCAGGGCAGGAATAGCACCCAATGTTGGATCCTTTGTCTGGCCTCCAGGTCCTTCTCCAAGTTTGCCCTTTTCAAGATGATGTAAGTACAGGATATGGAGGAGATGAGAACCTAATCAGTACTGCCTGCTCAGTGATGGAGAAGTAGGCTTTGTACTAAAGCTCTACTTCCTATACAATAAGATAACCTTATGTGTGAGTGCAGAGATGTTTCCTGATTCACATCCGGTTGGTTTATTGAATAAAAGCAGGTAACTGCCATCATACTGAAGTTTTTGAAGGAAAGTATCCTGGCCTAGAATATTCCAGTCTTAATCAATGGTTTCCTTGGCTCCTTTGAGTTCTAGAGAGAGGATTAAAGACTTACTACAGATAGACACTAATTTATTTTCCATTTCAAAGATCTGAGGAAAACATGTTCCCAACCCTCAAGAAACCCACTTAAGGGGAAGAACCAGAATGTAAACATCAGCTAAAATATCTGAGGAAAAGCAGACTGCTTGAGGTTCAGCTATCAGCCACCATCAGTGATAGCAGCCAGGCTTCTAAACATTCAACATCACCCACCTGTGTGCATGTTCTTGGTTAATTTTCTTATTTCGATTTTTTTTCTTTTTATTACATAAGTGATAAGGAACTTGACCCATGGGGGAGGGCCTAGGCCCTACCCCCAAATGATATGAGAGACGTTGAAGACTCCCCCATGGAAGGCCTCACCCTCCCTGGGGAGCAGAAAAGGGATGGGATGGGGGTTGGAAGGGGGACAGGGGAGGAGAGGAGGGTGAAGGAAATGGGATTGACTTTTAAAACAAGCTTGTTTCAAATGTAAATAAAAATATTATCATAATAAAAGAAAGAAAAAGTGTGCACATCTCCCTCTTCCAACTCAGGTCTATGTCCTCTTTTTCCTTGATCCCCTCAATTGTTCTACATCCAATCACTGACCAAGAATCCAGCCTAGTATTCACATCCAGCAGCATTTGCCTGCAGTCTGGTCCTCCTATGGCCCTAAACACACATCTTTTCCTCCAGTTCTACTTCTTTCCCTTATTCTCAGCTTGTTATGTACTCTGAACCCCGAACACTCAAAAGATCATTAATTCTACTTTATAATGGGTAGAAAAGGATGAGCATTCAATAGAACCACACTCGGAGTTTGGGTCCATTTCCTGGGTTAGCAATGTGTAATCCAGTCCTGTCTAGTGATGCCGGATGTGTTATTAAGCCTCAGCTCCAAGTCAGTCACACCAAGATGAGGGGAAAAGATCTTCTATATCCTTCCACACTGTGTTGCAATCTGTAATGTGTAAGGTGAAGAATAATCAATTCACCTTTGCCTTACAATAGTTTCAAGTTACAGTTACTTGGGGCATAACTGTATTGTCAAGGATCATATATATATATATATAAATTTATCTGATTAAATGTATATCTTGATAGCATATACACATATACATACATACATACATACATACATACATGCATACATACATATGCTTCCACTGACCAAAATTTATGTAATTCTTGGTAGCCTAAGAAGCCAAATAACCTTCACCTCTTCTCTTACCACAGTATAATATGAATACGTAGTTGTAATCCAAGTACTGTATTTTGTCTCCAGTTGCCTAAATTTTTTCTTGAATAAATGAATCTTACATTCCTCTATAAAGAGATTCTTCCTTAAGTGTTCTCATTTTGCCAAGGCTTCATTCCGTCATGAAACTTGAGTCATTTTTTTCATCAAATACTTTGAGGTCTTTCCTTTCCCTTGACTTTTTTTCTCCCTCTGCCATTAATGCCTTGCAAACTAGAACTTTACACATATCTTTCTAAATGAGCACATCATCACATATTACGCCCTTTATCTTCCTTATCCCTAACTACCAAGCCTATTATTGTAAATTAAAATTTCCTAACAAAAACTTATGTTACATTGTTGGGTCACACAAATAATCAGCAGTTGTGATGGTTAATTGTGAGCATTCATGTGGCTTGGCCATGATTGCTCACGAATCTGATAAAAGGTGTTTTTAGAGTGTCTGTGGAATGTGCCTCTAGAAACAGATAGCATTCGAATTGGCAGACTGAGAAAAGCAGTTTTCCCTCCCTAGTGTGAGTCGGCCCTATCTGGTTTGTTCAAGTCTGAACACAGCACAAAGACAGAGGATGCACTGACTCTGTCTGCCTTACTCTTCACCATATGACATCAAGCTTCTACCATTCTTTAAGGAGACTTACATTATTGGCAGCCCTGCTCATCAGTCCCTCACACTTAGACTTTAACATATGCACTCATCTTTCCCTAGTCTCCCAGCTTGCAGTGGCAGATCTCCGGGGGTGTCAACTTCCATCATTACTTGATACAATCTTTTACAGTAATCTCTTCAATTGGTTCTATTTCTATGGAATACCCTCATTAATGAAATAACTGAAAATAATTTCCCAATGTTTACAGAGTTGAGAACAATATTTGTGCTCGAGTTTTGTAACATCACATCCAACATCCCCAGTGCCCTCTCTCCCTTCTCCCTTCCTGCTCTTACACACCCTATACTGTGCAGATTGTCTGTTCCACTTAAGTTGGTTGTTAGAAACAGTTTATGCATCCCTCCTTTCTACAAGTCAATGCTCATGTTGTCTTAAGAGTTGAAAAATCCCATGCCTCCTAACGACCAGCTCTAGAACCTACTGTTTAAAACTCTTCTCTATACTGAGCATTAATTTTGTCTGTAGACAAAATGTTTATAGCCACTACTACTCACTGTAATCCAGACATTATGTTGGTTCTTTCTTATTCAACTTTTACTTCCTTATTTCAATGTAAGCATGTGTAATTCCTTTAAACTTTGCTCAATAGTTTTCACATATTTTCACCTTTCATAAGAGCCACAAAATACTTCATATGAGATAGATGCCTAGTGTTTGTTGAATGTATGACCAAAAGTACAGAAGATAGTTTTTCAACATTTGACTCACATGCCCTTAAGTCACAATATTTTATGTTTAATTTTAGCTCATAAATGTGTTTTTAATCAGTTTTATAATCCTCTTACATAGTTTTCTGATCACCACTTTAAACTACACCCTTTGAGCTGGACATGGCAACTCACAGCTGTAACCCCAGCATTTGGGAGGCCTAGGCAAAAGGATTGAGAGCCATAAACCAGTACTATAAAATAAGACCCTGTCTTAAACAAACAAACAAAAATATTACATTGTTTTTATGTTAAAGGGAAACACAGAATAAAATTAAAAGTATATAAATACTTTTTAAGTATTATTTTAAATTTATTTTAAATAATATTTTAAATTTATTCTTTAAAAATTTCATACATATAAAAATGTATCACCAACATATCCATATCTAACTTCTCCCATGACACCTCCTCCCCAAATTCATGTTATTTTTTTTAAATGAACCTACCTAATCCAATTAGTGCTGCCCATATGCACATAGGTATGAGACCATCCACCGGGGCATGGGCAATCCTATCAGGGACTACGCTCCCAAAGAAAACTGACTATATGCCCTACTAGCAATCAACTTCCAGTAGCTCCTTAGAAGGGTATTGGCCTTGGAAGCCTCTCCTTGATCCATGCTAGACTTTTTAGAAGTGTGTCTTATACAGGGTTTTGGGTAGATAGCCACAGATGCTATGAATTTATGTGTACAACAGCCAAGTCATGCCCTCCCCAAATAGTACTTACAGTTTTTCTTTCCAACCCTTCGCTCTGCATTCTCTCTCCATCCTCTTCTGTAATGTTCTCTGAACCTTGCAGGTGGCATGGTATAGCTGTTCCATCCATGGCTGCCATAGATGGGCACTCACAGTCACTTACTCTTCTTACTTACTTCTGTTGCAGTCTCTGCAACAGAAAGCTTCTCTGACTAGGGCTGAGAGCAGTAAAAACATATGAATATAAATAAAAATATTTAGAAGAGACTTTGACAACATGACAAATTAGAAAAATGTCAGTAGTAGGTTCATCCTCCTGACACATACACCTAGAACCTATGGTCTTTCCAGACAAAGGATATTGGTATTGTTGTTTTTACTAGATTGACAGTGTTGGGAATGAATTTTCTCCCATGCACAAGCCTCAATACAACCAGAAAGCATTTGGTTACTCCCACACAGTCACGCCACTATTGCATCAGTGGACATACCTTGCCTAGAAGTCTATACTGCACTATGCAGCTTCCAGGACTGCCTATGACCATTGAAACCTTTTCTTTCCCAGTAGCCTGCATGGCATCTTCCAGTACTATGAAAGCTTTTCAGGTAAAAGAGAGCTTCCTGATTTGTTTGACATTGTTTTCTCTATGAATTGAAACCAAACTGTGCAGTGTCCTCAGCGATAGTCTTACCAACTTGCTATGGTGGAAAACCCAGAGCAATATCAATACCCTGTCTTCTTGTATACACTTCTGGGGCATCCCCAATCAATAAATCCCAAGAGGGTAACCCATAACTAGTATTGTGCATTTACAATGCTATATTCAAAATGAAAAATATTTAAATGAGAAGAACATTCCAAAGGAGAAAACAAGAATATGAACATGTTCTAGAAAAAATAAAAATAAGACATATCTTTCTTGGGACTGTCTTCAAATATCAGAAGTTTCATTTTCTTGTAATATCTCTCCTCTATGGTGGTAAAAGAGACAAGAGTAGGCTTCTAACTCGAATATAGCATGGATCAGTCATTTTCATGGATAGGACATGACTAATAAGAGGAGCTTGGCATTTGGGACAATCAAGGGCATTTTTTCCTTTAAAGTTAGATATTTAAATACTGCTATAACTCTTTATTTTTACTTCTATTGAATCAATTATCTTTCCTTGTGGCCATCACACAGTTATTTTAGTTGAGTGAATTTCTAGCAAATTATTCTGTTCTCTTCAAGAGCCTAAATTTGTTCTAGAGAATTTTATACCCAGTGTACATTTCCATATACATACACACAGTTGTGAATATTTAAAGATACCATGTATTTATAATTGCTAGATTTTTACCAAAAAATGTGTGTCACATGGTTATTTTATTTCTTATAGCAACAGATATGGAGAAGATTTCTTCCTACACACAATCTGTCTGATGTCAAGTTTCCCACCTTCTGTTCAAAGAGACTAGTGTATACTCTGGAAAGGTGAAGAGCTAACTCTCAATATTGTCAAAGCTAGGGAAGGCCCAAGTTCTACCACAAACCCTTCAATTGTCAGTTGATAGGCAGCTGTCAGTGGTTAGTCCTGCCAGACTATGTAGAGAAAACAGTCCCTGTGACTCCTCAGTCTAAACTACATATAGAGGCTAGTGGCCATTAATGGTCCATTTCCAGACTTGCCTCCATTTTTTCCCCATCATTGGACTGCATACAGTCTTTCATTTATAATTTGTCCATATTGTACTTTTGAGAAGATTATAATAAAACACACTTATTCAAAAGAGCTTTTTTTTCCAGTTTGTGTACCACAGACATATAACATTCTGACATTGTCAGAATAAGAACATTATCTACAACCTTTAAAACATCTTCCTATTGACTACACAACAATGTCTATCATGTGACCTTCAAACAGATTCTTACAGAGACCACAATTGGACATCCATGTGTGGGCCAATCCTAATTCATGCTTTGTCAACTTTCTCACAGTCTTGTATCATTCAGCTCTTGCATCTGTGATGAGCAGCTTTGTCTTTTGTTTTGTTTTTTTTATTTCTTTTTTTTTTTTGGCCACCCTCCCCTCCCATCCCCTCACCCCCATTCCACATGTAGGGCTATGCTATCCAGGTGGGGTCATGTAAATCTTTCAAGTCATTTGAAGTAGGGACTAGGACTTCTCTCCTGTCTCTAGGTTAAGGGGGTATCCCTCCATGGGGGATGTGTCTGCAAGGTCCTTTTGTGCACCAGGAATATATCCTGGTTCTACTGTCTGAGGTCCCCCAGACTGCTCAGTCCTTCTAGCTGAGACCCACATTCAGGGGGTCTGAGTCAGTCCCATGCTGGATTCCAAGCTATCAGTCTGCTGGGGCCCATTAGCTCCTCCTTGTTCAGGTCAGCTGTCTTTGTGTGTTTCTGCAACCTGGTCTTGTCCCCTCTCTCTCTCTGCATCTGGATTCTAGTTTGACTCAGTGTTTAGTTATGGGTGTTTGCTTCTGTTTCCAACAGGTACTAGATGAGGGCTCCATGATGGTGGATAATTTAGTTGATGATCTCACTATTAGGGAAGGGCATGTATGGAAGCCTTTCCACAGTTGCTCGAATTGTTAGTTGGAGTCAGTCTTGTAGGTCTCTAGACCCTTCTTTAGGTTCAGTTTTCTCTTCAAACCAATAATGGCTCCATCTTTTATGTTCTCTCTCTCTCTCTCTCTCTCTCTCTCTCTCTCTCTCTCTCTCTCTCTCTCTCTCTCTCTCTGTCTCCCTGACTCAGTCTATCTAGTCGCACATGCTTTCCTCTCCTCCCCTTCTCTTTCTCCTAGTTCTCTCTCCATTCACTGCCCCCCCATTTCCCATGTGCTCTTGGTAACTTGTCCCTTCCCCCTTTTGTGAGGGACCATATAGGAATCTCTTAGAATACACCTTGTATCCCAGTTTGTCTGGTGGCGTGTATAATAGGCTGGTAATCTTTTTCTCTAGGTCTAAAATCCATATATAAGTGAGTACATACCCTGTTCCTCTTTTTGTGACTGGGTTACCTCATTCAGGATGGTTAGTTCCATCCACTTGCCTGCGAATTTCAAGATTCTGTTATTTTTTTCTGCAGAGTAGTATTCCGTTGTGTAGATGTGCCATATCTTCTTTATCCATTCTTCAGTTGAGGGGCATCTAGGTTGCTTCCAGGTTCTCACTATTACAAATAATGCTGCTATAAATATAGCTGAGCACATGTCTTTGTTGCATGGATGTGGGTCATTTGGGTATATACCTAAGAGAGGAATTGCTGGGTCCTGTGGTAAGCTAATTCCCATTTTCCTGAGGAACCACCATACTGATCTCCAAAATGGCTGTACGAGTTTGCATCTCAGTCTTATTGTGTTTTTTTTTTAAATTAAATGTATTCTTCCCTCGCATATTATACTCCAATCCAAACACAGTTTCCCCTTTCTCCTGTCAACCCAGCCCCCCTCTACCACATAAATATCTATTTCTCCTTTGTGTGTCTCTTCAGGAAAAGGCAGACCTCCCATGCATGTCAAACATGGCATATCAAGTTGCAGTAAGACTGGATATCTCCTCTCGTATTAAGACTGGACAAGGTGACCCAATCTGAGGAACAGGGTCCTGAAAGCAGGGAAAAGAGTCAGAGGCAGCCCCTGTTCTCACTGTTAGGTATCCCACAAGAAGGCCAAGCTATACAATTGTAATGTATATGCAAAGGGCCTAGATTGGTCCCAGGTAGACTCCCTAGTTATCGGTTCAGTCTCTGTGAGCCCCTATGATCCCAAGTTCTCTGTCTTGTTCTTAATAAAGATAGAAATTCTAGTATTTCTTATCAATCATGGGACTAGCTTTACTATAAAATTACTCATATTTTGTAACAAATTCAAAATATCTATCAAGACTGGTTTGTTAGTAGACATAAAACACACACACACACACAAGAAAGATTTCTTTTTGAAAAAAAATATTTATAATCCATAAGAGAACAAAAATCTGTGAATAACTTACAAATACCTATGAGCAGGCTGTGCATATATCCCTTCACCCAGAAATTCAAGTTTCAGATAGTTAACCTGGAGATAAATAGGCATATGAAGACATATATGTAAATTTATGCAATATAAGAGGAGACACTCCAAATTCCTTATACTCTTCATTATTAATTGTGTATATCCACTTGGTAAGAAGCAGGCTTTGGAAAGAAGAAATCATGGTATTAGTTATAAATCAGTGAAGAGTTTTCAGGATTCGTTTACACATTAATTTATTCATACATTTATTGTATAATAAATATCTAGTGAGTGCCTAAACCATGATGAACACTTTTCTAGGTGTGATGATGATGCTATGGTAGAAAAGATAATTAGATTCTCTGTTATGTCAATCTAATCATCATGAGAAGAAGCAAATTAAAAATAATATGAAATGCTGTGTAGTGATATATAGTGAAGAAAAAAATGCCATAGAGTGAGAGAATTGAGAGGGAAGTAAACAACACCGCTTTGGGTAAGATCATCTGAGAAGGCCCTAAGGAAAGACTACATCTGGAAAGGCTTGCATTAAATGAGGCCTTGGGCAGCAGGGAGAAGAATGAGAGGTAAAACCAATTCAAAGGTCAAGAAAAGTCCTGTCTTGGAAGCTTATAGAAGAGGTTTAGAGAGGGAAGAGAAAGAGAGAGTGGAAAGGGCCTTAAAGAGTTATATGCATTTTATTATTTTTAAAGAATTTTCCACATGAATACTTTATTTATATCACTTTTACCCCACATTCTTCCCCTCAATTCCTTGCAGGACCCTAAACCCTCCATGAGCTTTTCTTTAATACATAATATATGTGCTGAATTTATTGTGTTCATTATTTAGTATTTATTACACACACACACACACACACACACACACACACACACACACACACACACACAAGTTGGTGTTATGCACATGTGTCTAAGAATGGGAATGGATAATCTACCACAATCTCTTCTCTGGACTTCCTTTCTCTTTCGTAGAAGCCATTAATTATCTGTGGTACTTTATCTAGGGGTACAGCCTTGGGGGATTTTCCAACCCACAATGGATGGATGTTAGTTGATGTTGAAGATTGGGGTATTTTTTAACTAGAAACATTTATCTGACTTGAAAAGGTTTGAGACAATTGCACCATGAAAAGACACAAGCATTGTAAACTTTCTGGTAAAAATTACTGATCTCTTTCTCCATTCACATACAAGCCACCAGAAACACATGAGTTTCCCATGTTGACAGATCTTCATTGACATCAGCAATTACAGATTTTGACCTAGTGGATAACTTTATATTTGCCAAATTGTGTGTTTTTAAGGGAGAGTATGAATGTGTGTATGCATGTGCCTATGTGCAAAAATGTAGAGATCAGTGGAAAACTTTGCATATCTTTCTCCATTCATCCTTGCCCTTGAGACAAGGTCTCTCACAGAATCTGGAACTGGGAAAGCAGCTAGCAACCCCAATGTTACTACCATCTCTACCTCCACCCAATGCCATGGTTATAGGCAGTTAAGTAGCCATGTGAAGAGTCTTACAAGGGTACTTGGGGTTTGAATTCAGGCCTACATGCCTCTGAAAAGACTGTTCTTACCTACTGAGCCATTTCTCTGGCCCCTGCTATGGTCTTTGAACTTCTAGAGTTTTACAATAGAAACAGAAATTTGTCAAAGTAGAATGTTTTCTTTTGTAAGCCTTCCATATTCCAACCTATAATATAGCAAAGTCATGTCTATTCTCTGTATGATACCCAGGCTTTTCTGTGCCATAATAGAGAAAACTGATGAAATCATTGAGGGGCAGGCTGGAATAAACTCACAAAAGTCACTTAAGACATTTTCATGGATTTGTAATCTAATAGCTAACCATTTGTGTTACAAAATCCAATTATCAAACACTTTTCACCAGGGCTAATTTTTTGTTTTGTTTTGTTTTTATTTTCTGAGACATGATTTCTCTATGGAGCTTTGGAGCCTGTCCTGCCACTCACTATGTAACCCAGGCTGGCCTCCAAGTGACAGAGATCTACCTGCCTCTGCCTCCCAAGTACTGGGATTAAAGGTGTGTGCCACCATTCAGCAGAAGGGTTATTTTTTGGTAACTTAGTCAGTTTCCCAGAAATCTACTGGTTTAAGCAATCTCTTGTTTTGAATTACACAATAGTTAAATTATTGTCCCTGAGGCTCATTTGAGATATTCACAATTCTTCACAGAACTCATGCCTTCCATCTAATCACTGTCAGAAACCCACCAAGAACCGTAGAAGAAGTGGTTACTTTTTATTTCTTTTCTTCTTTTCTATTTTTTAAGTACTTTCAAAGAAGAAGAAAAAGATTCAAAGATCTTGACTCAGTATATAGTTTCATTTTGAGACATACATTTCTCTATTCTGCCTCTGCTGTTGCTACTGAAGGTTATATAGACTTTTAGATTTTGTTTCTCTGTGTCGTTTAGAATCAGTGTGATGGTAAGTTGGAAAAAGCAGGTTATTATTGTCAATAATCTAGGGTCCTTTCAGGAAAAAAAAACCAAAACAAGTCAGAAGAAGAATCAAGACCCTTATTCTCCCAGTATGTTTTCAGAGTGTATGGTTAAATATTCAGAGAACTTGACTGTATTTAGCCACACCTCATCTTCCAAAATCCAAGGTTTTAAAGACCAAACCTTTTTTGCTTGGGAATATGACCCTACTTAGACAATAAAGAATTTATAGATGTAATCACATTTAGATTAATTATGCTAAATGAGGATAGTCTCTAAACCCAAAGGCTAGTCAGTATATTTACAGGAACAGGGAGAGAGTGTTTGACAGATAGACAAGAAGATAGGGAGAAGAAACATAAACACTGCTCTCTGATAAGAAAAGAGAGCATACACAGCCGCAAACTAAACACCAAGAATACTTGGCCGATCCCAGAAACAAAGACTGGGCAAGGCATGATATTACCTAAATGTATCTTAAGTCTGCCTTCTGTAGACCACTAAAATGTGGCTTTAAACCATCAAATTTGTGATTACTTCTTACAGGAGCTAAAAGAACTAAATTCAATAGCTTCTTGTCTTCTCTTCATGAAGAGACCAATAAATTCTCAAATCTAAAAGCATGATTTATTTATTTTTTCAGAGCATTCTCTCCTAAAGCGTGTGACAACAGAGTCTATGAATTAGATTATTTTTAGAACTTAACATATTATAAATAACTAATAATTTGAATGCACATATATTTGTCAGAAAACTGTGTAATCACTCCACATTAAACATCACTTTAAAATCAGTGGTGCCTCACATAGAACAAAGAAAAAGGAAAATGGAAACCTAGTTTGGTTTTCTGGAAGCAAAAAAGCAAGATAAAGGTTTATTTGTCAAAACGCTAGAAGTATAGTAAAAAAGAAATTGTTGTTTTGAAATCCAGAGGACATAGAATAAGCAATAAACAGCACAACAGCATGGGTTTCTAATAACCAACCATGCCAGGGGAGCTTGATTGATTTCCTTTCAGTTTCATTACATAATTAGATCACTAAGGAAATCCTGTAGTAGACACTGTATATTTGAGCATTAGAAAAATACTTCATTGAAACTCAGGAAATCTTGCTTTAAGACTGAAGTAAAATTGGCTGGCTCACAAAGCCCTTCCCACTAATGGGAAGCGGGTGAGAAGAATATAAACAAGAAAAATGATAAACAGCAAGAGACTGAATATGTGAAATAGATATCCAGTGGTGAGGCAAAAGACACAGGCTTAAACTGAGTTCCATTTCATTTCAACTGTAACAATTTGGAAGAATAGCTTCCATTCCATGGTGTCATTAAACGACTACCAGATACTGATTAGTGGAGTCCTTGACCCTAAGGAAAGTGGTAATCTTGTGGGCTCACTAAAGCGCCAAATATCAGCAATATAGAAGATAAATTTTTGCCATGAAAAGAAACATAAATGAAGTGTTGGGGTGTGGGGGTGGCTGGAGGAGGGCTAGAACAGCAAGAGAGGCAGAATATGATTATTAGCAAAACAATACACGATTGTGGTAGAACCTAAACAAAAGCTTTGTAAGGATTTCGCAACCACCAATTGTAATACTAGCATGGCTCTTTAGCTGTGTAAAGGAAGTCAGCTGAAAAGCAAAAACGTGGCATTCCCCCACTGATTTACCTCATGAATTTAACAATCCATGAGAACTTTTGCAACGTATGCACCTAGTCAAGACTTTCTAATGGATTACAAATGGAATTATTGCTGGCATATGCCTTAAAGAAATAGATAGCATGCCCTTCTGGGCTGACCAAGGGTGCTGTAATCAGTACGGTACAGATTGACAACACAAGAATCCATTCTATATACTGAATATGGGTTCAGCAAACCTTTACTGAGGTAATGTATGATAAACACTTATTTAGGTACAAGACATCTGTGAGCGAACAAAATGTAGGGTCATGTCCTCATGCCAGCCATTGCAAAGAGGTCTAGAACACAGATAATTTAGTGAGGACAATAAGCAATAGGATGACAGTATGAGGCAGAATAGTCAGGGAGGGCAGTACTACGAAGGAAAAAAAAAATTAATGGAAAACTAAGTTAGGATGTAAACCATACATAGAGCTTTGGTAGTTATTTTCCAAGAATACGAAAACATCTTTGCTAAGGCTGCGAAGTCATGGCATGTTTTTGTGTATACAGGAAACAGCTAGGAGTACCACATGAAGGAAGAACAATGTTTTCCTACGAAGTCATGAAATACGTATGATGGTTTAACTATTATCTGTTATTTGAGTCATGATCCAACTACTCAAGGAAAAATAAGTTTTAAAATGGGGAGAGTCCTGAATATGAGACTGTCAGTCTTTATGCCCATGATCCTTTTGGGTGAATCTGATCATCAGGAAGAACATTTTTACCTTGGAAATTTTCAAGAGTTAACCTTACAGGATTTTGTTGTTGTTGTTTGGCATATGTCATGTAGAGTTCATGTGTGCATGGCAGAGATGTTGTATGAAACTGACTAGTTATGGGGAAAATGAAACTTCGAAGAAGAGCCAAAGGACATATATGTATCTGCCAACAATCCAAGAAAGAATGAGTCTGACATCTCCAGTAGTGTGGGTGCTACTTTCAAAAACTAGTCATCACCAGTTCTCTTGAGTCATAAGAAATATTTCAGGGCTCCAAACACACAGAAGCTGTGCTAGCCAGTTTTTACACCTAAGAGCAAGTTTATACTTTACAGCAAGTTCTGAGCCTGGATCCTCCAGAAAACTACTACCAGCCCAATGCCTTTCCTTATCTTCTCAGTTATCCAAGCTAGCCCTCTGCTATTGCACCAAAGGGAGAAAACAAACTAGCCTCTAAACCCATTCAAATATGTTCACATTATCCATATGGTCTCTAACTGCTACATCTGAGAGTCAAAGAACAATCTGATGGTCTTCCATTCCTTTGCTTCTCTATCATTTTATCTACATTAAACACACACACACACACACACACACACACACACACACACACACACACACACACACACACACCTGCTAAGCAACTGCAGTAAATTTTGGTAGGGAGTAAGGAAATAAGGCTCAAAAACAAATCGCCATTTTCCCCACCCCTCACTGAATTTACAGCGATATTTATAACAATACCATTTTGTCCGTTACTCTATACTCAACACTGTCATAATTTTTTTATTTAACTATAGGAACAGTTTTTCTTGTTTCATGAAAAAAGGAATAGAAAATACAGTTGTTAAATTGCTTGTTCAAGATTCAAGAGACAGATATATGATTGGAATCCAGGAATGCCTAAACCAAGCCCAGATGCATTCCTGAAATCTAAGAACTGGGTACAAGCTTCTCTCATCCCTAGCCTCTGCTCCTATTTTCCACAGCAGCCAAAGTGTTCTTCCTTACATGAAGAAATGTTTTGCTGGGATGGGAGTTTCTAAAACAAAGCAACTTTGGTCAGCTTTCCCAAAGATTACCAGCTCTAGTTGTTTGAGGAGCAGCAGGGAGGAAACAGAATCTTTTTGCATCCCAGGCTGGCCTCAAACTTACAATCTTCCTGTGTTTCTCTCCCATGTATGGGAGTTACAAGTGCGCACCACTACACACAAACTGTGGATGCTGTTACAACATCAAATTTACCGAATATGTGTAGGTTGTGTCAATGTTGTACACAAATAAGCTCCATGAAGGAATTAATCCTATACCCATAATAAACAACTGAGAAAGAAAGTGTCAATTGCATTTTGCAGAATCTTACCTGAGGTTGAATTGCTAAATGATTAGTAGGGGCTTTTCTTAAAACAAATGAACAAAAACTTTTATATTTTGATCATATTTTCACCCTACTCCTATTCTTCCCTGATCTGTTCTACCTCCCTATCCACCCAACTTTATATCCCCCTTCTCAACCTTTTTAAATAAAAAAAAAATAAGAGTTTTATCAAAACATACAGCTATAGGCACTGCCTTTCTCTACCAGGCTGTGGCACTTTTGTGGGAAGTTCAACAATGAGACTACTCCCTCCCCCCCCCCAGCATTTTCTTCTAGAGGTTCCTCGTGGGAAAGAAAGGGAGAATTGTTTTCCTGAGGAAGCCCATCCTTTACTCTCCATTGTTTATGTACACCAAGAAACATCCTCAAATCTGTGTCCTATTCCTTTGCCATCCAGATGTAGTATACCAGCAAGCTTAAGGCATGAAGACATACAGTGCCACGTGAGGTCCACTCTCTTCCACTTAATAGCAGAGTAAGACCATTTAGAGTGCTTGGACCTCAGTTTTTTCATCTAGAATATGGAAGGACAATAGCACCTGTAATATATGCAGTAATACAAACAGAAAATTCTATTGAAATACACTAGCTTCTGTGAAATTGAACAAGATTAACAAAAAACATTTACCGTGGAAAAACACGCTAAATAAGTATTAGCTGTTATTATACTATGTTATAGTTATTTCACACTCTATATTCCCAAGTGTACGATAAACTATCTGCAGTCTCAGTATTTGACAAGTAGTAATCACACAGAAAATATTCATTAAATGGAATGTCTCCATTTTTCTTTGGGAGAAATTCCTACACGTGCTTCTTTTAGAAGTCTGTCTCTCACTAAGAGTTCACAATGTTACTCTTAATGATTCCAGTGGAGGCATCAACACAAAAGCATCCCCAGTATGCATTGTGCCACGATGGACCACATAGCAGTCTCTGTGTCTGCACATATGTGAACTCCAGGCTTTCTCTCTCCACAATTTCTCTCTAACTGCTGGTGCTTCGTGTACAATGTGCCTGTTGAGTACAGGCTGAAAATGGGAAGTGAATGGAGATAATTTGGTACATTATTTTTGTAGAATATAAAAGATAATTCCTGCATTCCATTCCAGATGTCTACACAAAGTGAGGTTCTTTTTTCCTAGGATATGCTTGTCAATAAATGTAATTTTAGGTGGAGAAAATGCTATTTTTCTCTGCATATATTTTTCCTCTTTATAATATATATATATATATATATATACATATATATATATATATTTATATATATTCAAAATTATTTTTCACAGAAGGGTGAATATTGCCCCTGGAAAAATTATGAGAGATGCCAGGTATAGAGTTTTTGTCAGAACAAGTTGAGAATAGCTAAAGTCACCATCTTAATATTGCCTTTAAAATAAGTCTCTGGGAGGACCTAGTCCCTACTCCAAATGACTTGACAGAGTTTGATGATCCCTCCTGGAAAGCATCACCCTCCCTGTGGAGTAGAGGAAAGATGGGATGGGGGGTCAGAGGTCTTGGGAAGGAGGGAGGGAGAAGAAACTGGGAATGATACGTAAAACAAGAAAAATAATATATATATATATATATATATATATATATATATATATATATATATAAAATAAGTCTCTGAATTGGGACAAGGTGTAAAAATGTCTCCTTTCTCCCAGTCACTTGCCATAACTGTCACTCACTATAGTCTTTCCTTAGGGTTAGCTGGCCCCTGCTGACCTATGAATAATGGGATGAAACTGTGTTCTATGCTATTTGTGTGTGTGTGTGTGGGGGGGTGTGCTTTCAGAGTCCCTTCTGGAAAGTAAGATGTTAGAGAGAGAGCACACCATTAGCCTTTTCAATAGCTTCACATACAGAACAACAAGGGAAATTTCCAAGCTCCTTTATCGCTGGCCCACTGCCCTCATGGTTTCTCTACATACCTCCCCCCTTACTGTGAAAATTAAAACAGAAAGCCTCCCTCTACTAGTCATCAGAGTACTGCTTTTGAATAGTTTTAATAGATATTGACTGCAGATGACTTTCAAAATTGTACTGTTTCTGTCATGTGGTCATTTACAAAGTTTATCTAAACCCTCTTGCTTGATATGATCTAATTTGATTATTTGAAATGTTGGGCCTCTTCGATTGCAAGTGAACACTTAATCATTGGGTTGTTTAAAGTGTCTTTCGCTATGTAACTTGGCTGGAAGATCCTTGGAACTAGTTCCAGAAGATTTTGATGTTTATACTACACTAAAATTCAAAGACAGAAGTAACATGTGGCAATAATAGTCAGGGTAGATGTAGTTTAGAAAAATTAGCTTGCCAGAAGAATCTGTAAGAGATATTAAACATTTAACAGATGGATTTACAGAGAGCATAAAAGGCACAACAAGGTACAGAAAACCCTACATGTGCTCTTCAGGAGGAATGCCCGAGTGCTCTCTTATCGCGAAACTTGCTAAGGAAAAGCATTCTCATACCGTGCAATGCTGCTAGTAAATGAAGAAAAGCAAAGAGCTAAAATCTTTCAGTATCCTAGACTTTCATTATCACTCTTGATTTAGAGGTCTGGATGGGATTTTGCCGCCTCAGATGGTGGACCATTGAAGGCTACTCTAACGAGGTGAGGCCACGAATTCCTGATGAAGTGAGAGCACTGAGCTAATTAGACAGCAATCTACTCAGACCCATAGGTGCCCAACAGCAAGTTATTGGTTACAAAGATCCCATCAAGTACTTACCTGAAGCCATCAAGGTTATCTACTTACTTCATTTCTTCATACTATGCTTTGTCCCCTACACTATACCTCAATGGATCTCATTCCAAATCCTAACCTCGTCTCTTCCTCTTTAATCTCATCTGGAATCTGGATCTCTCTCTGTCTCTCTCTGTCTCTGTCTCTCTCTTTCTTTTTCTCTCTCTTTCTCTCTCTGTCTCTCTGTCTGTCTGTCTCTCTCTCTGTCTCTGTCTCTGTCTCTCTCTCTCTCTCTGCTCACAGTTTCAGGTTACAGCCAATCATCTTGGGGAATGCATGGCATCAAAAGTAACTTGTTTGGAGCTGTAGCAACAGGAGCATGTGTTGGCTCTACTCCTTGGGTTGGCTCTACTCTTTCCTCTTTGAAACAAGTTAATCCAATTCTTTTAAATTCAGTCTTCCACAAAATTTCAGGACATCAGCAGAATAAAACCAAAGTCTTTGTGAACCTGGCCTTCACTGTTGGCTTTGTCATCAACATTCTAGTCTTTAGAATTCTCACCAGGATAGTCCATTAGTCTCTGTATATAACACTCTAGGTCTCTTTAGCTGACACCTTCCAGGTCTTCCATACTCACCCTTCAAACCAGCTACAAAGGCCAAAAAGCTATAGAGACAACCCGATTATAGAAACAACCCCACTTCTCAGTGTCAATGTTCCATTTCAGTTACTTTTCTCATTATTGTGAACACATACCTGACAATAAGCACCTTAATGGAGAAAGGATTTGTTTGGGCACATGTTTTGAGGACACAGTTCACCAATCAGGTAGGGAAGGCATGACAACAGCATCTGTGGTGGTGAGAAAGTGGAACATCTGGTTCCACTGCAGAAATGGCAGGGAGCAGAAAGCCATGGCTGCCTTCTTCCTTCTCCTTGCAAGTGTTATCCCTCAGCATGGCTTGTGTGTATGATAAACGCATAAGTGAGCCCTGAGCTCGATCACTGTGTGGACTTGAGTATAATTGTTCTTTAGTTCTCAGTTTCCCAATGTAAAACAAATCTGCTGGATTCTTTATCATGGCTAACTGCCGTCAAAACGTTTATCCTAAATTGTAATCATGTATATTTATTGGCTCCCTGACTAAGTACACAGTCTCGATTTAAAGAACACCTTTACTTTGAAAAAGGTTTTACATTACCAGATCTCATGCTGACCTCAGGTCTCCACATCTCAGAGTGAAGAGCTCAGCTTCCCAGGTCTCAGGGTGAAGACTTCATGTTCCCAGATCTCAGTTTGAAAACCTCAGGCCCCCAAGTCTTAGTGAGAAAACCTCAGGTCTCCAGGTCTCAGAGTGAAAACCTCAGGTCTCCACATCTCAGAAAAAAAGGCCTCAGGTCCCTAAGTGTCAATGTGAAGACCTCGGGTCCCCAGGTCTCAGTGCCTGTAAAAGGTACTTAGGTCACAACATTAAACACTTTCCTTGGAGTGAGTGCTCTACACCACGGTCAGATTTGGTTGCTGGAAGAGGAGGTAGATATAAACTAAGGTTGGTATTTCCACTTCTCACTCTGTTGCCATGTGGCCTTCTGCCAGGACCTGCTTGCTCTTCTCTTTTTTCATGCCATGCTAGCGTGATGAAATCTTAAATTCTTACCCAGTTTTCTCATCAGATCCTGAACTTCTCAACCTTGAACAACTGCAATCCCTTCATAACATATCAATCTCTTGTACCACTGGAAGTAGTCTAAGATCTGTTTCTGCTATATCTCCAAAGCTGGATGCAATATATGATATAGATGTATAAATAAATGTCAGAAGTATGACTGAAAGAACACATGTGAAATGGGGACCAAAAAAAAGTGACTTAATACCATGTAAGGATATCTTACAGTCAAAACTCCAGTGACTCCTGATGAGCTTCATCAGAGTATGTTGGAGAGCTTGCTAAGCCCAGCAAGCACCTCAGGGTCCTTAAGGAAAATGCTTTTAATAAGGTCCCAGGTGACCAGGTGATACAGAGTCTGTGGGACAGAGAGCTACATGGTGAAAGCCACTAACTGATATTTTTATATATTAAACTCTAAGCATGCTCAACTTATTCATGTTAGGAGGAGGTAGGATACTAGAAGGGAAACAGACATGAAATAAAATAACAGGTTGGTTTAGGCATAGTTTCCAAGTTAATCACTTCCATGCTGTTCACAGATGAATAGAGATGCCAGGAATCACAGAGGGCCATTCAGCTGAGGATGGAAGCAACCTGAGAGCCTATACTGTGTCAACACCCTCTGTGTTGGCTGTGTGGTGAAAACACAAGAGGAAAAACCCCAAGGCTTGTTAATGAAGAAAGATAATAGCAAGGGTCGGTAATGTATAACACCTACAACAGATAACCTAAAACATCTCCACTAATTCAATTGACTACCGAATTCTGGTATACTTGATATAGTTCCACCTTTGAACAAACTAGTCTCTATGTGATCCTTCAGAACGGGCTTTACAGAACACAGCCCAGCCTGTTGGTTTTCAGTAAGTTAACATACACTTGAAGAAGCAATTTACTGTGCTTTAATCTATTCCTTAACATTTAATATTTATGCTTTATCTTGAGTGTGTTGGCACTTTAAGGGGGTCATTTCCCAGGCAAAGGCAAGGAATGTGGTGTATCTCGGAATGTAGCCAACCTGCTCACTTTAGAGCCTCAGAGCATCATTCTGCAATCACATATCTCAGAATAATTTATACAATCAATTAAAAAGTATTATCAAGGGATGATTTGACAACTGTTGCCATGCCAACCAGTAAAGTAGACAGTGCCTCCATGTTTAAAGGCTGCACCTGGTGATGGATGTAGCAGATTTTGAGGACTCAGACAGAATCACAGATGTCCAAAGGTGTGGAGGGAACTTGATTTAAAGCTTTGATGTTGTGCCATTTTTACTGGCAAAGGGGTGTTGATGGCATGTTGTTCACTTTCTCATTAAAATTCTGTCATTTTTCACAGTGTTCTGCATTCAGAGCTGAAAACTGGAGTGAGAATGCACTTTACAGACTGATAAAATATGATAGCAAAATGGATGATGTTCATTTGCAGGCTGAATTAATTTTTTAAAAAAAGTTTGTGTCAGTGCATTTATGAAAAGCCTGTTAATCAGGCACAACGTTACCAGCCTTAATGGATATATTTTAAACACTTGCACATTAATAATTTAAATTTGGGATGGCAAATGTTTCCAGTGCATTGAGCTGAGCAGGGTGTTTTCCAGCACAGTGATGTTCCTGACTTCTGGAAGCCAGCAGATATGTTGAAATCATAAGCCTTAAAGATGGCAAGAAAGGCTGGTGTTTTCTCTCTCTGAGTTTTCTCAGAAATCTAGAAAAAGCTACGTGTATTCCTAAGTATGGCACTATACTAACAATCAGCAGAGAAGAGTGCATAGCTTAAACTAAAGGGATTAGCAAAGCCAGCATGCCGTATTTCCCCACTCTGTCACACCACACTTTGGGTGTGATAGACTGACATGGTTTAGAATTGTAATGGCTATAGGATTAGAATCCACAGCCACTCTTTCACTAGTCTACCAGTTATTCTATGACATCGGCAATTTATTTAACCTCCCTGCTTCTCTTATCTCATCTATAAAATGTGAATAATAGTGTCCACATCTTGAAGTAGTTATAAGGTTTAAGCAAGTTAGAAATAAATTGACTTAGGTCAGCACCCGAAGTGTTTATTCGTTCATCAGCATTATTTGATACAGCTGTCTATAAATAGCAGAGCATCAGTTGAGGTACCCTATAGAGAAAATTAATGATGTTCTGAATGAATGGAGTTATCATAGGAAGTTACATTGGGATAAAACAATTTTATGGAAATTAAATGCAATGAAAAGTGGTGGGTATTGGCAAAGGAAGGAGGAAACTATGATACCATGGTGTATTGCTATAAAGCAAAAGCTTCTTTTCCTAACACCACCTCCTTTCTGGGCTATAACTCACACCAAGTGAGGACAACAGAAGACAGTGCTTTGTGGGCCATAAAGAAGCAACATAGACATTTTTTTTTAAACAAAATATACAGCTCTCCCAAGTCATGCTCTGAGGTTGTTTTAGCAATATAGGATGATGTTCATGGAGCTTCATCTACAGCTTTATCCTGAAATCTGGCTGTGCTCTTCATTCCCACTCTCAGGAGTGCTGGGGCATTCCTCCTTACTTGAGGGAAAGCAGATGACACCAAAGCTTCCATGGCCACGCAGAAAGAATGGGGGATTTTCCAGGACCCTCATGTAGCAGATTCTCCTCCGGGCACAAGCAGGGAGAATGAGTGCACATCCTAGGTAACTTAAGAAGAAAGCAGTCTGAGTCATGAGTTGATTTATGGTTATTTAGTAAGTGTGGGATATAAAAAGAATTCTCTAGAAATTAAGACTTCTTCTATCTTGAGTTTTCTGGGTCATTTCCTTTTTCTTTTTTCTCAATTTTGAGCAGTTTCTTTACTTACTTCTTTAAGAGCCAACATTCATATTCTTCATTTGATGTAAATAGAAAATCGATAGCTGATTCTTTGTGCATATTTTTTTAGTGGTATAGTATTTCTCTGTTTAGAGCCCTTGGACAGGAAGTTTCCTTTCTAGATGTTGGTTGCTTTTTCTATGATAATTGTCAATATCTTTTCATGTGGGAAAAGTAACTCCACTCATTTATTGAATAAGCAAGCATTTCCTGAAAACCTACTATGTAATGGGCACCAGCATTATAAAGAAATAGAAGCCAAGGTTCCTGCCCTTGAGGAATAAGCATTTTAAAATAGAAACAAAGCATGCTTGCAAACTTGATATTGATCCTTGGAGGCCACTGCACTTTTGAATATTTAAAAGTATCTCCAAATTTTGGGTTTTTTTTTTTTTGTATTGGCTCATTAGTGTTTGTTTGTCTCTCTTAGTTTCTTGGTTTACCAACTATGAGAAGCAGAAGCAGAATCAGGGCCTTTGGTATTTGCACACTCCTCTTCTTCCTCCACCTTCCTGATTCTTACTGCCTTTTTGCCTTTCTTGTCCTTTCATGGAATCATTAACTACTCCTTGCACCTGCTGAAAGGACTAAGTTAGAAAAGGTATAGACACACCCGCAAGATGCACTGTCCCTAAGTCCACCATGCAGACATGAAGAAATGTATTGTAGCAGAGGCCTGGCTGCTTCTGTGGTGAATTTGTTGTCATTCATGAATGACAAGTCTCTGTTCAAGGCAAGGAGAACACATCCCTGCAAGTCAGTGTGTATGTGAAGCTCTCCCCAAACAAATGTGAAAGCTGTAGGCAAAGGGATTTCAAAACCAGTGGTTAAAGGAAATGAAACACATATGGAAAGACAGAGATAAAATATGAGTTTACTTCAAAGTTCCTTTACAACAAGCAGATGATGTGACTTAAAGAGAGCTGCAACACAGAGCAATTATGAATTTGCTCATCAGACAAAAGTATGCCAAAGTACTAGCAAAGATGGCATCATGCAGACCATATCTCCCCATCTCTTGGTTTGTCTTTTTTAAAATTCAGCATGACTTGAGGGTAGGGGGACTGTGCATAACCATTGCTTGGCCAATCTCTGAAATTTCTGCTTGATTTTTTTCTTCAGAGATTTAAGGCCACAAGGACTAAAAGCACCAACAGATTTGAAATGTAATACTAGCACCAGAGAACAACAAACCAGTCCCCATTATTTCTAAATTGCCTCTTAAACAGTATGAATCACAGTCATAATTTATAAATACTTTTTGAATGCTTTCCTTGGCTAGGATAAAGATGGAGCTCCCTGCTCAAGTGGGTCAGCTTTGACATCTACTGGATAAAATATAATCACCAACTTAATTTATAAGCAAGATTTGCTTTCAAAACTCTTTGTTTCTTGAGTTGTTCTGTTTCCTCCAACAGGCCTTCTTACAAGTGAAGCGTATCAGACTGTGCTCAGTGCTTTTGCATATATGGAGATATTAAGTCCTTACGCTAAACCTGTGAAGTAACTTCGATCAAGTCCAATATTTGTTCTATCACTCTATTTACTTGTCTGAAACCTATAGTAGTAGTATTTAACTCATGATTTTTCATGAGTATGAAATTGGTCCATATGATATAATATGTATTTATATAAGAATTTGTGGGATAGTACTATTGTTATAGAATACTAGGTTCCCAGGGCACCTCAGTATGTGATGTGCATTACTCTTTGTATTAATGTCACCTTTATAGTATTTCCAGTTTATAAATGGAGAATTGAAGCATGAGGAAGCTAAATAATATAAGTAGACTAGTCAAGTGAAAATTTTAATCCAGTCTGTTCAGTTCAAATATCTGTATTATTCCAGCTTCCCAAGTCACTGAGGAAAATAATGTTTGTCTAGTGATAAGATTTGAGTTCCCAACTTTTCCTGTTTCTAAACTTGAGCCTTTGAGTGTTTCAAGTTACAAAAACACTGCTTTAAGAGAGTCACCCTCCAGCTGGGCAGTGGGGGCACACACATTTAATCCTAGCATTTAGGAGGCAGAGAGAGGCAGGCAGATCTCTGTGAGTTCGGACCAACCTGGTTTACAAGAGCTAGTTCCAGAACAGCCTCTAAAACCACATAAAAACCATCTAAAAAAATGAATAAATAAATAATAAAAAAGATAAAAAACATTAAGAAGAGAGATTCACCCACCAAGGTAAATAGTAATAATGTATGTGAAATAGAATTAAAATGACAGGAGTTGTGTATTTTAAGGCAGAACAAACTTATTTCTCAATGAGTGATGGAGTGTGTTAGATTTGTAAGGAAACACTCTAAGTGCCTATGTTCAAAATAATACAAGAGAGAGTTGAAATTACTCTAACCGCTGAAAATAAACTTTAACTATGGCTATAACAACACTGGTTTCAGGAGATACTAATGTAGTACAATCATGACAATATTAGTACTAAATAATACATTGTCTTACTCTAGAGATTATTACAAATAATTGTTACCAAATGTCTAAAACTCAGAGGCTGTGACTCTGCTAGGACCCTTGCTCTGTTCTCCAACAATAACAAACAGTAAAAAGAAACAATTCAGAATGAATGGGGTTTAAGAACAGGTGGGGAGACTAGAACAAAGTAAGCATCACAAAATATCCAAAGATAAACAAGAAATGCTAAAAATCTCTTGAAGAAATCAATGCCACGTGAGAAATAGGAATTGATGGTCATCTGCCATGTGCACAATGTGCACAATCATCTCATAGTGTAGGGTTCTCAACAAGTAGACTTTGAAAAGTATGCAGAGAGGGGGATTGTGGACCAAGGACTCAGAGTTTCACCTAATTTGCAGAAGAATGATGTGGGTGAAGATGCAGAGATCATCTCATCAATATTTTGTCAACTGAAATGACATGGTTAAGAAGCCTGCTTGCCAATCTTCTTTTTCTAACATTACAACAGGGAGGCTACAGGATGTAGTCTCATCTGCCTAGAATTTGTGCACACTGATGTCCTATAGGCACTTGTAATTTCCTTGCTTTGAATAGAATTCATCATCCTCACCAAGATACTGTACTTCTCCTCCACACAGTCCCAAAACAGTCATTTTCTCTCCTCTTCCTAATTCCTTCACGTTAAGTAAACAATCATGACAATCCCAGTCCCTGAGTTTCTTCTTCTCTGTTCCTTTTCTTGTGTACCTTGTGTCTTTTTGTGTACCTTGTGTCCCAATCAGCCTGCTACGAGGCCATCAAGAAGACCCTTTTCTAAAATGCACACATGATTATCCCTTTTTACCATACCACAGCCAACAATGCCCATCCCTGGACCATACCACAGCCAACAATGCCCATCACTGGACCATACCACAGCCAACAATGCCCATCACTGGACCATACCACAGCCAACAATGCCCATCACTGGACCATACCACAGCCAACAATGCCCATCACTGGACCATACCAAAAGGACCAAGTTTTGACTCCTGCTTTGTTCATCCAGCTCACTCAGCCAAGCTGATCTGCCCCTTGTGTGCACAATGAAGAATCAGCTGTCTTAGTTGTAAGATTTAGACTCCTGACTACTCTTAGCAATCTTTCCTCATTGCTCCATCAAGTTTACCATCCTTCTTTCATCTCTAACATACTTTAATGATTGCACCTTGTTAGACTTTTAAAATTATCTTTCAACCAATATTCTCTTCAGGTTAGAATTTTTATTTATTCACACTTGCACCCTTAGAAAGCTCCTGAACAATCTCAGTTATTAATAAATATTGTTGAAGTATTGAATAAATTAGGAAATTAGGTATGGTCGTTTATATATACATATACATATATATATACACATGCAAGTATATGTTTCAGTATGTGTATATTCTTGTCTTTTCTTGTGATGTTGTAAAAGCTTTTCTCTCAGAATTATTCTGGAGGGAAGAAGGGAATATGAGAACATTTTGATAACAATGAATTTTGTTCCTAAATATGTAACCACAATCTGTTTGGTTCTTTGAAAGTTACTTTATGTGTGTGACTTCAGGATTCACCACTTCACTTGGTATTGGCTACTCAATGGGGGAGGCGGAGCTCATCGGGGAAGACTATTCTCTCCCACTCATAGCCCTTAGCAGCCACTAAAGAAAAAAAAGGCCAGAGACCATGGATTTGAAAGAGACAAAGAGGGTGGATACGTGGGAAAGGATGTAGGGAGGAAAAAGAAAATGATGTAATTATAATTTAGTTTCAGAAATAAAACAATTGAAATGAACTTGTTAAAGGATATATGGGTCATTTAACCATAACAACCTGAGTGAAAAAGGCCCATATACTACTCTGGGCAACATTTAAAGTCAGATCACAGTCTGAGAAAACCCGAGAGTTCACCTCTCAGAGATGCAAGAAAACAATGTCGGGTCTTCCTCTGGTACTTTAGTGATCTGTGGACAGATGAGAAAGGTGGAAATGGCTTCCAGAGTCTCCCACCATGTTGCACAGCAGAGGAGGTCTTTCTCCAACTGGGATCATATCAGACACAGGGGAACTGGTTCATTTGGCCTTTCCAGAAAAGGACTTGACTTGGAGGAATTAGGTTCATCGGGAAAAAACGGAGCAGAGTTGATCCTGTCCTGCCAGAAATGCCCTGAAATACATACTTCTCTGTGCTCCCCCTGATTTCTCTGACTTCCTATTTCTAAGAAAAAAGTTTTTTTAAGGACTAATGTATTTTTTAAAAGATACATGAGGGTTCTTAGACATTGAATAGCTCTTACAAAATAATATCATGATGAGTTAAGTGAAAATTAGAACCACGTGCCCAAATTTTCCCTGAAAAAATACACATATCCTTTAAAATGGAGGAGGAAAGTGCCAGGAAAAAAATATGTTTTTAATTTGTTTGAGTTGAAAACACTGGAAACATATTTTGAGAGGTTTGGCAGGGATTTTTCCAAAACCCATTGGATTTCTCATAAATTCTAAAAGATGCCTTTCTTTTGAGGAACAGCAAGGTTTAAATGGTTCAGAATCTCCAGACCCTCCCCCCTCTCCTCCATTTCTCTCGACTATTACTATTTCTTTCCACACTTCTGTGCTACTAATTTGGGGTCAAAACTAAATTAAGTATAAGAATGTCTATGGGCATAGAAAGGTTGCCTTTTTATTTCTGCGACAGAAAGAGAGCATGATCTTAATTGAGGGCCAGAGTTGGGGATATAGCCATGTCCATCTTTATAAGTCAGACAATCAAGTGTTAGGGGTAGACACTACAGCTGTGTGCTACCCCGTGTTGCCACAGCGTAATAGTTAAATTTCCACCTCTGCCTGTTTCATTTTAAGTTTGTATGAGAAACACACACACACACACACACACACACACACACACACACACACACACACACACGGAACAAATCAAAAGGAATGCTCTTTAGAGAAACTTCAGAGACATCTGCTCTAAATGCTCGTTGTCTCCATTTATCAGAGTAGATCAACTTCTCAAGCCTATGGCTTAACCATTTGTCCTGAGGCGAAAGCTTCGTTCTACATTTCAGAGCTACACAGTTCTATCAAGCCATAGAGAGCTCTAGGAATGGAATCTTTTAGGCATGATATGCAAATTGATGTGAATATTGGTGGATACGTTATGTGTGTTTAAGTGTAAAAGCTCTTTTAGGAATAAGAAACATGGAATAAAAGTGACTTCAATGGCTAACAGGTAACTCTGCTTTTTGACTTTGGGACTGTCTGTGAATAAAGTCTATACTTTCTGGTTTAATTTGGCCTCAGAAGTCAAATCTATTTCTAATTATGACACCATGGATATGCACTAAATATGCCAGTCATAATTCTTTTTTCCATACACATGGTCTTCAAAAGCAAGCAGCCTATAGCCAAAGACCCTGGGAGGCCAAGTAGCAATGTTTCAATTTTGTAATTTGTTTTCCTTTAATGTGTCTTCTTGGGCTAGAAGTAAACATTGATCCAATGGCAACCAATCATTAGAAGATCTAAAACGCCTGCATTTGAAATCAAAAACCTGTAATTTCTGGCTTACTCACAAAAGCCTCACTAAAATAGCTAAGATGCATTGGCCATTTCATTCAGTTCCCGAAATCATCCAATAATTGCGAATGCTAATGGCCAATGCTCAACCTCTAAACATAAAGCTGAAACTGCGGTGACCTAAAATGATACCAAAGCACCCCAAACAGGATAGATAATTGAAAGGTAACAGTATCATGGCACTTAGGATGCATCGGAGCAAGCCTTCCCTATGGATGTGTAGAACAATGCCTGGGATCCACTTTGATGACCAGAAGTTCTTTGTTCCTCACAGGATTTTTGTTTCCATCCCATCAAAAATAATACATTCTAGCTGATTTTCTTATAGGACTAGGAGGATCTTAAATGGCTTTTTTCATGACTATATAATCCCTTTTAAAAAGTCCTTGAAGTAATGATGTCTGGTTGAGATCCTGGAAGTAACCTTGTAAGGCATCTAGTAAGTTGTTGAGTGATAACATCAAACTACAAGAGACATATCTTGGATAGCATCTGAAAAAATGTAAACAGAGTTCAAATATTTAGCTAGTGGTCTTCCATTTTCTTTTTCACATGAGTTTAATCTTTACTACTCTCTGAGTCATCTTGGGGTGTCATCTTTGTTGAAAGATGCAGATTCTCTGGTTTTCCTTTTCTTCATTCATAGTCTCTCTCTCCCACCAGCCCAGAGTGGCTTAGGTTTGTTGGGCCTTCCCACATGTGCTCAAGTGTCTTTCATCATGCAAATCAAACAAACAGGATAACCAGAGGCATCAAGCATCCACTCAGAATTTTCCTGGAATTTTCATTGCGAGAACAAAAGCTTCTCAGTCTCACACCTGTGTGCTAAGAATGGAACTACAACCTGGCTGTGTAGGAAGATACTGGAGGAATGATAATGTCGTAATAATCTAAGAACTATGGTTAAAGCAACAGCAGCAATCAATTGTAATTATTTTAAACTGTAAATATCCCTTAGCCATTTCATAAATCACTGAGGTTCCACACATTAAGGAACTTGTTCTAAAATGAGGATGTGTTGATATGAACCTCCAAACCTAAGTTTCAAGCCAGAAATTTTAATTCTAGCCCTAAATTACTTTTCCAGCTCACTTTTAGCCTTTCTGAAAAAATTCACTTTTTATTTTTATTTGAAACGTCATTATCACAGCACTCTGGAGGCAGAGACAGGCAGATCTCTGTGAGTTTGAAGCCAGCTTGATCTACAGAGAGAGTTCCAAGACAGGCTCCAAAGCAATACAGAGAAACCCTATCTCAAAATAAAAAAATAAAAAATAAAAAGGAAAGAAAAAAGTCAACCTACTTCTTCAAGTTTTCTGACATCACCTGCTAATGGCAGAAGCCACTGTGAACCAATGCTCAGTTCATTTACTGAGGCACAGCCCTGTGATCTGAAGCCAGGATACATGTGCAGGAATATATTTCCCTTGCCATGGAGTTGCCAGGTTCTAATAGAACTAGTTCCTAGGCAAGCAGGAAATGGCCTAGGCTTTGACCAGTAATTACAACCACTTAACTGCCTGTTTAATGAATGATTAAATCAATGCCAACTATGACCTCAACAAACACTATGTATGATTCAAAGAGACTGTTGGGTGTCAGAGCTAGAGATATTCATGTCTTATGATATTGAGCTTTTAGAACTATAATGGGGGAAAATAAGACAAGGAAAAGAAACTCAAATCGGCACAGGACTTTACAGTTTATAAATTGGAATTGCCTAGAAAAAAAATGAAAGCTATGAATGTCCATCTCACCTTCAGAGTTGCTATTTATGACCCGAGATTAAGATTTTTTTGAAGTTTCCCTATGTTGCTCTGATTTACAGTATTTGAAAGTCTGTGATTTCTCCAGTCTCTAACCCCACCATGTAGACCATGTGAAGACCAGCAGATACTCTTCCATGTATTATATCAGAATCAACCAAGAAAACGTATTGGCTCTGCAGTCAGCTGTCCTGTCCTGATAATACCCATTAAAGACATGATAATGTTTCTTATTTGTAAATACAAATATGACTCTGTCTGGTGGGAGGGGGCCTTTGGAATTTTAAATAAAAATTGTTTTACCAGCACTTTGGACAATAAATGTTTTATAAAATGTTAGTTTTTTTTTAAACTATGTCTGTTTATTTACAGTCATCACATACTTAACCGAAACATCATTCTTCTAGGGCATCCATGGTATCCAAAATGAGTTTAATCTAATTCAAAGAAGCAATTGTTAAATACAAAGAATATATTTATTATTATTTTAATAGATTGATAATGACAAATAAACATTAATATTTTAATCAAACTATTATTGTACATTCAGCTCTTTGAAGTTTTGAGCTTTCTTTTTATTGAAGATTTCTTCATTATTTTATTATTAGTAATTGTTATTAATGTTTATTTTGTTATTATAAATGCACTTAAATCAACCTTATATTGAATACACTGGGGTGTGAGTCAGATCATGTTCTCATGGCCATGTTCAGATCAGGCTACATGCTGCTCTGCATTCCTCCAAACTACATAGAATTGCTCTTTCAGGACATGCCTTGCCCAGGGAAACTCTGTTTTACAACAAGCTTTTTATTGCATTTTGAAAATGGAGGATCGCTGTACTCCAGGCTAGACTTGAAACCACACCTCCTGCCCTAGCATCAACCATGAAGCCCACGCTGAGCTGACAAATGACAAATCCCTGGAAGTAGGGGGGATGCTACCCTCCATATTTATCAGGTGATTCGATATAGGGAAGCCCATGGGCTCATTAAAATTATATCAGAGAAGCCAGGTCCAAGATGGTATTGGACATGTCAGATCCTGGAAGGAATAATTCCCTCACCTGGCCCTCATAGAGTAGTATACTAGATGTTTAACAGACAATTGCTGTCTGATATGCCTGTGCATCAAAGACGGACAGGCAGAAGAGTCTTTAAATGTTTTATAAAGGGTTGGTGATTATTATTTTACTCTATCATAAACCACATTTCATCTCAATCATTTTACTATTCATTTTTCTCACTATCTTTTCAAACTCCAGGTAGGCAGTGTCTTGGCTTTTATCTTTGTCTTCCTAGTGGCTAGCATAGAATTTGACCCAATGGTAACACTTTATATGAATAGCTTAATAGATGAACCAAAGCCAAGTAACAGAATAAGTAGAAAGGATAGGGTGGAAACCAAAAACTAGGGTTTGATCTGTGTCTCCCGTTTCTTACTTCTGTGGGTATGGAAATGTCTGCTGCTATATGAGAACTTAAGTTTTCAATCTGTATCTGATAGTCAATAACGGCCGGCTCACTCAGTGCCTGTTCTATGAGCCAGAGGCAGCAAGATAAGCTGGACACATGTCCTCTGTCCTCTCTGAAACTGCTCTCAATATGAGGAGAAGGAATGGTTATTTTTTTAATCACTTCCTGCCTTTCTGGGTGAGGAAGGTTAGCGGCGGAGGGGGAGTTGGTGGTGGAGGGGGGAGAGACAGCAGCATTTTATATCAGGGATCCTATGGTCATACCTTCACTGTACATCCATTTTTCTATTAGGGAATGTTATATGGTGATGGAAATGATACAATCAGGGCTTTATAAGATGCAAATAACTGATACACTAAACGTGTGAATAAATAATAGTTTTTGAGAAAGCCTGTCACATTCATTTCATTGGAAAGAAAACATTCAATCAAGTTTTTATAATATTCAAAACAGAATAAGATAATAAAACCCACACAATGATTCTATGTGAAGAATGACTTAGAGTTTATTGTTAGTCTATGTCAAATCAAAGGTTTATAAATACCTGAAACTTCACCCTCAAAAATCTTTAGTTTACAATCACTAAGTATTCAGTATTACTTACCAAAATAATTGTTTAAATTACTAAAGTCACTGGAAAGAAAAAAACAATCATTCACATCTTGACTCACATAAACCCTGTGAATAATTTCAAGTACTTTTTGGTCATATAGTTTGTTTTCCATCAACAGGATTAGGTCTTTACTTAGAAGATTTTCTTCCTAATACTCTTTCAACAGATGTCTTAGAAAAAGCAGAAATTCACATCCAGATTTGAGTCAGGGCTCTCCTCCCTATATTCTGTTACCTAAGCAACATCATCTGTTATACAGAAAGATTAATACTTTCCACAATGGAGTAGCATGACCATGTCTAATGACATATAACATATATTCAATGATGGGATTTATATAACTTAATAAATTACATATCGTGTGAAAGTGTCTGAATCAATGTAAATGCTCCACAAATATAGGCACATCCTACCATAATGACTTCCCTAGATACTTCTCACTATGCCAGATGAGGAATGCTTGTTTGTTTGTTGAGATAAGTCTCATGTTGTTCAGGTTATCCTTGAACTGTCCTATGTAATTGGTAAGAATGAACTTGAACATCTGATCCTCCTGCCTTCTCCTTCCAAGTGCTGGGATTACAGGTGCAAGCTATTACACCTGGTCTATGCAATGCTGGAGAATACATCCAAAGCCTCATGCATGCTAGCAAGCACCCTATCAGCTGAGCCACATCCCCAGGCCTGAACTTTGTTTTTCTAATGGCATGGTCCATCCATTGCCTACACAGTGATTTCCACACCAGTCATCAGGTAGATGTTCTCACATCTCATCCCAAAAAACAGATCTCCTCAACCATAAGCCACAAATTTTTCCTCTTCAGAACCTGCCCTTGGTTTTAAGTATACCAGATATCTGCACTGTACACCTACCCTAACATAGTCCCTTTATCCTCATCTGTGCTTCCTTTCTCATCTTCTGTAACACCATTTGACTTCTTGTATAAGATTAAGCTATACCATCTAACAATAAATACCTGTTTTTCAAATTGTGTTTCCAGAGTCTTAAAGGCAATGACCCTGTTTTAAATATTTTGTATTTTTTCCAGCTTTAAGCATGCAGGCTCCATCATGTGAATGCGTACTAGAAGCTTGCTGAATTGAAGCTGCTTATTTGACATTAAGTACACATATCAATAAGTCAAACATATTTTCTTCACTTTTTTCAATTAATTTTTATGTGAGATGTTAACATTGGCCCCAAAGGAATTATACTTAAAATTAAGAGTACACAAAAAGTTTGATCATTACCAAAGGAGCCAAAATAATCAGTCCCGAAGAAAGAAGAGGGGTTAGGAAGCTAGCTAAGTTAGCAATTTGCTTGCTGTGTAAACACAAGGATTCAAATTCAGATGCCCAGGACCCATGTAAAATTCTGGACACAATAGCATGCTTCTATAACCCTCACAGAGAAAACTGCAATAGGGGTACCTGTAGATTGCTCCTTAGCAATTCTAGCTGAATTAATAAGCTTTGGGTTCAGTAAGAAACTCTATCTCAAATAACAACAACATCAACAACAATAATAGTAATAAACAGTAATAGTAATTCAGATAGCAACTTAGAAAAATATCCAATATTACCTCTGGATTTACCCCCCACACACACACACACACATGAACAATCACTTTCATGCACATGTCCTATGTACAAGACTACATACTCACACACACACACACACACACACACACACACATGAATTCACACAGACACACACACACACACACACACAAGAGAGAGAGAGAGAGAGAGAGAGAGAGAGAGAGAGAGAGAGAGAGAGAGAGAGAGAGAGGCCTCCCCCCAAAAAATTCTGAAAATGAACTTACTTATCTGCCCTACCTATAAAGAGACACAAAGTTACCTGGGGTGAAATGGAGAATAAGCTGGTAATTTGTTGTGGGAGTTCTAAAGCCACACTGCCAGAATTTGAATTGTAACTCCACTAGATACTTCTTGGAACTGCAGATGGGTAACTGGACCTTTGTATGCACTAGCTACAAGGAATGAAATCTGGATAACGAGTAAAAAGTTGATATATGTGAAGCAGGCAGGACAGTGCCAAACACACTGTAAGTGCTACATCAGTGTTTATAAACAAATAAGGGATATGTGTCCTAGAAGAAGTCCCGTAGGAAACACAAGTCAAAACACAGACAAAGAAGTGATAATTGATGAAATAAAGATATAGAAGGGATTTTTTTATAGTGTGAGTTCCAATCTATATCTGAATCTTTGTCAGGCTTGGTAAATGCAAAACATTGGACCCTATACCAGAACTACTGAGTAGACTTTATATGAGGAATGGGGAAATTCTAGAAGTTGCGTTTAAATAAAAGTCCCAGGGAGTTTTGATAAACTTTAATAACTTCTTAGCCAAAGCCAAGCTGGGAAAAGTTTGACCTGAAGACATAAAGCATCAAAGCAGCATCTTCTGAAAGGTTATAAGAAGCAGAGCCTCTCTTAGACTTACTAAAGGTTTTCAACAAATTACCAGGATATTAAAATTGACAACTAGGAATCAGTAGCTTCAGCACAGATGGTTCAGAAGAAAAAGTGCTTGCTTATGGGTGAGGCTGCACCCATGTCTATCATTCCAAAACATGGTGAGGAGGGGAGCTGCAGAGAGACAAGTGATGTCTTTGCTTGCTTTTCATTGCTGGGGGGGGGGGTGCACTGACCAGAAATAACGTGGAAAGAAAAGGGTTTATTTGGCTTACTTGTCTTGATTGCAGTCCATCATTGAGAGAAGTCAGGTAAGGAATTCAAGCAGGAACCTGGAGGCAGGAACTGAAGCAGAAGCCATACATAGAAGAATGCTGCTTACTGGCTTGCCCTCCATGGCTTGCTCAGCCTACTTTTCGACATAATTCAGAAACATCTGTCCCAGGGTGGCACCGGCCATAGCGGCCTGAATCCTTCCATGTCAATCATTAAATCAAGAAAAATGCCCCCACATATTTTTCTGCAAACCAGTCTGATGAGGGCATTTCCCCAATTGAGGTTTCCTCCTGCCAAATGACTAATTTATGTCAAGCTCGCAAGCAAATAAACAAAGATACTAACCAACACAATGGTCTTATGGTTTAGCTGGCCAGGAAATTTAGCCACAATGGCAAGTTCTACGTAAGTGAGAAGCTGTGAGACCAGGCCGGCAGGAAAACCCACTCGTAACAAAATGGCGCCCGCAACATGGCTACTAAGAACTTTTGCTTAAAGCTTAACAAAAGCTTAAAAAGGGGTTTTAGAAACAAAAGGGCAGAGACAAGCAAGGCTTCTTGGTAGCAGCATTTTTCTCAGTTGGGCTCTGTTTTGCTAGAGACAAGCAGAGACATGTGTGACTCCTTTAATGAAGGTTTCCTGACTCAGCATAGTGGGAAAAAACCTCACAGCTTTTAAAGAGCTGTGCTAACAACTTAATGGTGTGTATGAGCAGCTGGAGAGAGTAGCTGGATATGGTTGCACATGCCTTTAATTCCAGCACTCAGGAGGCAGAGGCAAGCAGATCTCTGTGATTTCAAAGTAAACCTGGTATACAGAGTGAATTCCAGGGCTGCCAAAGTTACACAGAAAACCCGTCTCAAAAAAGAAAAAATAAAAGTAGAATAAATAAAATAAAAATAAAAGCCATGTGAAGATAGAAAGCACTCAAAGAGTTTGGTCTCTGCTATGACACTGTCTTTAAATTGCTCAATTGCTAAGGAAGGAATAATTTCTACAATACACTTGATTATCAATGCTGCTAGATTAATCCAATTTATGTATTTTTAAACTGCTTTGACTTCAAAATTTAAGTCTAGGAACAGGTTTTCTGTTTTTTTTTTCCTCAGAAAATAAAAAGCTGTGGATTCCTTCCAGACTAACATGGTTTGATCAAGCAAGACCACCTGAAACAGAGTCCCAGGTGATCCAACATCAAAACAGCTTGGACAAGGCAGCCTTGCAGATCACTACAGCTAGGATTTCTGCGTCTTCTTAGGATCCCCAAGACAGCACCCCCTACCAGCAGGAAGCAGTTTGGAAATAATGACATCCAAATTCCCAAATATTGTTTATAAATGTTTGTTTTCATTTAAATGAGGTTGGTTAAATGATTAACAACAACAACCAATCTCATTTTAAAGGTAAAAAGGGGATTGTGGTATAAGAAATGTATACTTTGTTTTGGAGTGGATTTTCATTTATTGTTACAAATTCAAGGTCAATTTTGTGATAATGTATATTTCTCTGCTTATTTGGGTATTGTGTTTATATGGCTCATTTTAAAATGTAATATATAATTTAGTACGGATTGTAGGTGGTTACCTATAGTAGTCAAAACTTATAGTTAGGTAAGTTAGGTTTTCTAGATATAGAGAGATGTATTTGAGATGGATGGACATTCTTCAAACCTTTTAAGAACCTACAGAATATGGCATTTAAAATGGTTTAGGGTTTTTCTTAGCAGTGAGGCACAACTGCTCCTGGCAACACCATCTGTGTCAGAAAGGAAGTTGGACATAGAAGAGGTATGTTATGGAGTTTGCTTTCAATATGGCAAGACTAGCCATTTGGGCAAGGCTACTGCTCTTATCTGGACTGTTTGACTTTATGCTGTATAAATGGGACATGCAGGAACCACAGAAAAGTGACTGCTGATACAAGATGGACAGTGCTGCAGGGTTTCTGCTTCATGAAAGAGTCTGCCAGACAGTCTGAAGGACACAGAGAAAAATGACTGACAAACTGCCACTACAGATGGACAGTTTAAAGTTTCCTGCTTTACTGAAGAGTCTGCCAGACACACTGTGACCTATGGGTTGAAGATGGAACATTACAGAGGAACTTCTGGTGACTGATATCTCTGTCATTTCTAGAGTTTGTATGTTATCCTTTTGTGGTTTTTGATGGAGTTGAAGATCGATAGTTACAGTTATGGTTACGTTAGATATGGGACTTTAGAATCACAAAGATAGGATAGATGATAGAATATTTTTTTGAATCTTGCTAAATGTAAATGGACTAAGTGTTGTTAACTGTGGTTCTTATTTGATAGCTGTTTTGTTGTGTATTTTACTATTTTAAGGTTAAAACCCTTCTTTTTATTTTGGATGGAAAGGAGGAGATAATGGGAGATGTCATTCAGTAAACATGTTTCTCTTGTTGGTTAATTAATAAAGTACTGTTGGCCAAAAGGAAAGCAAGATAGGCAGGATGAGAAGACAAGGAGGATTCGGGAAGTAGTAAGGAGGAGTTTCAAGATGTAGGACCAACAGGGTAGAACTCCGGTTTCTCTCTCCGGTAAGATAAGATCATGTGGAAATACTTAATTAATAGAAATGGGTTAATATTTAAGACAGAGCTAGCCAATAAGAAATGCTAGTAACAGGCCATAGCATTTATCTAATACAATGTCTCTGTGTGTTATTTGGGGCTGGCGCGGCTGTGCAACCAGGCCGGCAGGAAAAGTGCTCATAACAAGAGACTATGTCACAAAAAATAAGATACTGTGCAATAGAGAACATGCAGTATATACCTCTATCCGTAACATATGCAGGCATGAGTTTCCTTATCTATACACACACACACATGCATACAGTACACACACACACACACATACATACACACACACACAAAATAATTTAAAAATAAAAGCACTGAAGAATGGAAATGAAGAAGATGTTATTCAATGGAATGACCTTCCATGCTCATGAATCAGCAAAATTAAATTTCCACAAATGACTATATAACCAGTAGCTTCAATGAAAATGATGATGTTACCAAAAGACATTTACAGCTTGAATGCAATACCATCAAAGTTCAATGACATTCTTCCAAGAGCTAGGAAAGCTAGTGCTAAAATGTGTGTGAAAGCAAAAAAGATCCAAACAGCCAAAGCAACTCCTAAGTAGAAAAAGTGTTGAATAGTCGATTTCATGTTTCACTATAGAGCCGTGGTACTGGCACAAAACAGACACATAGACCAGTGTGTCATGAATACAGGACCAAGAGGCAGACAGACAGCTAAACACACTTAATGTCTCACCAAGGTGTCAAAAACAAACAATGGAGAAAAGACACCTCCACCTCACACTCCAATCAGAGTCCCTATCATCAAGAAAACAAATGACATCAAATGCTCATGAGACTATGGGGGACAATGAATCTTATACATGGAGCGGAAAGTAAAAACGCACAGAGATTATGAAAGTCAGGATACAACACAACACCACTATCCTCCCCCAAATCTCGAAGTAGAATTATCATGTAATCCAGCCATATCATTCTTGGGTATATACTTGAAGGTCTCTAAATCAGTCTACCAAGGTGAGTCGCTCTTGATGATAGCACTATTCACAACACCTAAGATAATGATCAATAAATTAGTGGATAAAGAAAATGTGATATATATATATTCAATTCTATTATATGTGTAATAAACATATATATATAATATATATTACATATATAATATATATATATTATAAACCTGGATCAAGCTAGAACATGTTAGGTAGAATAAGCCAAATTCAGAATGACAACTATTTCATTTTTTTGCATACAGACTCTAGATTTAAAAGAATATATATATATGTGTGTGTGTGTGTGTGTGTGTGTGTGTGTGTGTGTGTGTGTATGAAAGTATAAATGAAACTACTGGGTGAGAAGAAGGGTACTCTAGAAGTCAGAGGATAAGAGAGAAAAATGAGTAATGATTATAAGCAGAGTACAAAAATAAGTATATGAAAATATCACAATGAGATCCATCATTATTATACTAACTAGAAATAAATACATAAGACACAGAAATGAAGAACTTCAGCACCCATCCCAGACCTACTGAATTTGAATCTCATTTTCAAAAATGTATCTTCCCCCTTCCTTTAGTCAAGAGCAGCTTCATGGGAATTGACTTCCTTATACTTGATAGTTATATCCCACATTAGGAAATCTCAAGTCAGAAGCAAGGAGAACATCCTGTAGACTAAAGATTCAGGCCACAGCTGACAGGTAAGGGAGAAGCCACAGACTTTCTGCATCAGGGACTAGAGAGTGATGAAAGAGTACAAATTGGTTTAGTAGATGCAGCTGATGTTGCCTACAGCCTAGACATACACTAAGTACTGAGGTTACCAAGCAACAAGACTGATTCCCTGAATTGAAGGCTGGGAGAAGCCCCTTCCTTCATGGTCGGGAAAAAGAGAGACATTTGCAGTGACCCCAAGGAGTCAGCCAAGTGGTGCTCTTCAAGATGAACTGATTAGTGATAACTAGATGTCCTCTTTTCTAACAACATCGCAACCACATGAATATTGATCACTAAACTTTTGGCCCTCTGAGATGATTATATGCAGTGCTCACCCTTGAATGAACAAAATGACTACCATTTTCTCAACGTCACTTATCTCCAGTCTCTATAGTTTTTCCTTGATTAAAAGGCTCAACACAAAACTATATGCATACATAATGCATACAATTTTTCATGTGAAGTGTTCTTGATTACAGAAAGATAACAAGAAAGATTGAAATGGTGCACACAGTGAACCCTCCGTGGAAAGTCACTGGACAAAGATAATCACTGTGAAACTTTGCATTTTAGAAAAGCAAAACCCCGTGAACTGAATTCACAATGAAATAATAGGGTTGTTTTGTTTTTCTTTCTTTCTGAACCATTGCTGAGCACATCTGGAAATCAAAACTCAGAAGGGAGAAAAATTAAGCACTTTCTCTTAACAGAGACCATACAGGAACAGGCCAGAAAGGGAAGGGGGAATAGGAGATATTGGTCAAGTTTAGTGTTACTGTCTCTGAACAGGTTGAAACTGGCTACAACATACACTCCTCCCTCGTCCCAGGGTTACATACTTGACTACAAACATGGAACTTCTGGTCCTGGGAGTCCAAAACGTTGATGATTAGTTATAGAATCAGAACATTAAAGTAACCATCCCTTTATATAATGTGAGCCTATCTTGCTATAAAATATAGGCAAGAACAGTTAGGAACTACAAATGGTTACAGTAAATTTGGAATTAGGATACCTGGCAAATTATAAACACTACCTGGATTCTGTAGTCTATTGGACAGGAAACAGATGTTTGCTTCAACTCTCTTCGGGCTGCCAAGCAGAGGACTGTTTACATCAAAGCATGCTGTGTTGACTACAGATGCATAAAGGGTACTGCAATTTCAAACTACTTTTTTTCAAGGGTCAAAATGGTTGTGTTAGATAATTAAATTATATGCATGAATAACAATAGCAAGCTCCTCACAAAGGACTGAGTATAAGTACCAATTTGATTCCGGGAAGCAGACAGCACTTTTCTGAGCTTAAAACAGTCTATTTCTCTATAAGTCTTCTGGGTTCCAAACAGTCACACATTTTTTTTTCCATTTATTTCAGTACTACATGCCAGCATTTTGTCCCACCTACAATGTGAATAAAATAATTTATCTAGAAAATGACTACGTCATATAAACCACTACAAGAGACACAATGGTCACTGACCACATTCTCTTCCTGGTCCACTAGCTGTTCATTTCAGTCTCAGAAAGATTAGAAGCAGCAGGAGGCTAGGGATGACTACTTCTTTTCATTTCCTGAGATAGGCATCAGGGATAGGAGGAGCTGGAGAGAGTAAGCAAAAAAATTTTTTGGTTTTATGTATTTTTTATTTAAATTGGAAACCTTGTTTTACATATCAATCCCAGTTCCCTCTCCCTCCCATCCTCCCATGCCTCCCACTGAACCCCCCCCAACCCATCCCCTTTCTGCTCACCCAGGGAGAGTGAGGCATTCCATGAGGGATTGTCAAAATCTGTCACATTATTTGAGGCAGGGACTTGACCCTCCCCTGTGTGTCTAGGCTGAGAGAGTATTCCTCTATGGGGAGTAGGCTCCCAAAGTCTATTCATACATTAGGGACAAGTACTGATCTACTACCAGAGGCCCCATAGACTGCACAGGCCTCCTAGCTGACATCCACATTCAGGGAGTCTGGGTCAGTTCTATGCTGGTCTCCCAGCTCTCAGTCTGGGGTCCATGAACTCCCCTTGTTCAGGTCAGCTGTCTTTGTGGATTTCCCCAGCCTGGTCTTGAGCCCTATGCTCATCACTCCTTTCTGCAACTTGATTCCAGGAGTTCAGCTCAGTGCTTAGCTGTGGGTGTTTGCTTCTGCTTCCATCAGGTACTGGATGAAGGCTCTGGGATGGCATATAAGGTAGCCATCAATCTCATTATCAGGGAAGGTCATTTAGGGTAGACTTTTCACTATTGCTTAGATTTTAGTTGGGGTCATCCTTGTGGATCTCTGGACATTGAAGGGAAAATATCTTACACCCGAGTCTTACAAACCCTATAAGGATTTGAAATATTTTTCTTCCCCAATTATAGTAGAAACATGAGGGTTTTTAAGTACAAGATTGACATAAAATTATTTACCTTCAAAATACAGGCCTGTTTGTATGGAAAATAGACTTTTGAGAGCTTTCATTTTTCTAAAATTAATGAGCCAAGCTATGAATAAATTTATCTCTGTTGCTTTGTCATGTATGTAAGTGGAAGCTACCAATATTAGAAATATAGTTCATATTCCAACCCATTTGAGCTTCCTAATGACTCCAGCCATAGCCACCATCTGATTGAAACATGTAAGACTCCAAATTAGCATTGACCATCAGAACCAGGCAAGCCCTAACCCTGAGAAGTGGTAACAGTCAGCCCTGGATGCTTCATGGGCATGTAGAAAAACTACCTTCTGGCATGCACAGGATTTCTCTGTGCAGCTCTGGCTGTCCTGAAACTTCCTCCGTAGACCAGGCTGAACTCAACATCAGAGATTCACCTACCTTGACTCACACATGCTGAGATTAAAATTGTGTGCCAATACTACCCAACTAGAAGATTTTTATTTAAGGTAACACTTTATAGTATCTGTTATTAACTACTATGTATATTGAAACCCATTTACTTTTTTAAATCAGAAATTATTTTTTATAATAGTTGAAGACAGAGAGATATTGACAATTTCTGTTATAGTCAATCTGGGAAATAAATTAAACTTGATAAGGCATAAATATTTCTAACTGAAAATATATATTTTCTTATAATATATTCTGATTATAGTTTCCCCTCCCCTAACTCCTTCCAGATCCCCCACTTCTCCCTCCTCTCATTAGAAAACAAATGGGCAAATAGACTGAAGCAAACTAACAAACCAGAATAGGGCATAGAGCAAAACCCGTAACAGGGGAGAGAGAGAGAGAGAGAGAGAGAGAGAGAGAGAGAGAGAGAGAGAGAAGCAGAGACAGAGACACAGAGACACAGAGAGACAGAGAGAGACAGAGACAGAGAGAGACAGAGAGAGACAGAGAGACAGAGAGAGACAGAGAGACAGAGACAGAGACAGAGAGAGAGATACAGATGCCTTCTAGAAACAACAGGATTGACACACACATGAACTCAGGGGGACCTGGGGAATGTGGAAGCATGCAAGGCCAGCATGGGCTTAAGCGAGATGGGGTTCTGATTCTTGGAGGCGAAGGACTCAAACTCCTATCTCTAACACTGAAGCCATCTCCACTTGATAGTCAATTTTTAAATCTATGTTGAGTACTTACAGGATGCAATTACCAACTTAGCAAAAGAGGAAAGAGGCCCATCCTTTACTACAAGAGGATGAGAAGAAGATGAAACAATAAATAGAAAATAAAATACTGCGGCAATTATGAGGGTTACAAAGAAAAAGTCAATTAGATGGGCAATAACATGATTTAAAGAGGAAGTTACCTATCTCAGACATGAAACTTTGTCTTCAAGGGAGCAGAAATCAGACTGAGAGGTAATAGGAGAAAATCAAACCAACTATAAGGAAATTAAAGCATGTGTGATCCAGATGATAAAACAGAAATGCATGTCACAAAATTGTTATGATGATTAAGAAAGACTTCATGGGGGGGATTGTCCTTCTGTATATATGTTTCCCTAATTGTTGATAAATAAAACACTGATTGGTCAGTAGCCAGGCAGGAAATATAAGCCGAGCTACCAGATGAGGAGAATTGTGGAGAGAGGATAAAGAGAGGAGCTGCCTGAGAGATACCATGTAGCTGCTGAGGAACAAAGCCCCTGGTAAGCCCCAGACCATGTAGAAATAGTTAGGTAGAAATGGGTTAATAATTAGGAGAGAGCAAGCCAATAGGAGGCCTGAGCCATTGGCCAAACACTTTATAATTGATATAAGTCTCTGTGTGTTGATTTGGGACTAAACACTGTGGGACCAGGTGGAACAGAAACCCCATCATTAAAGACTAGCAGCAAAATACATTCTATTCCCATGTGTATTCATGCTTTGGAGAACTTCTTTAGTTTGTGTGTGTGTGTGTGTGTGTGTGTGTGTGTGTGTGTGTGTGTGTGTTCCTTCTATCTGTATGTGATGATTTCCAGGTCTGCACATTTACATGCCCTGTAAACTTCTGTGCTGAAAACTCAGACACAAATGTGAGAGCTCTAGGGGAGAGGCAGGCTTTGGAGGGTGATTAACACGTGAGGGAATAAAGACAGTAAAGGAAAGGCATCTTGCCCCAAAAGGACATGGAAAAAGGAAGATTTCTGTGAGCTACAGGATGATCCTCACTAAATACCAGACCTATGAGAAAAAAATGTTACTCATAAGCCCCTCAATCTCTTTTCTCATAACTGTTAAAAAACAAACAAAGACTTAACTAATTCAAAACCCTGTCCTGAGATCTGAACTCATAGGTTCAGATATCTGCTCAGAAATTCCATTTAGATCTCTACCTAATGAAACTAGTTTCATGTACCCCAGACTGTCCTCTCAGTCTTTATCTTAACCCTCGAAGTCTTAATGATCTCAGGCAAACCAACCCCATTGTCTAGACTCCAGTCTTCCCAGATATTTTCCTAATTCCCACATCCCACATCCAATCAACTAGTTCAGTTACTCATTCTCCCTGGAATCATACCCAGAATCAAACAATTTGGATCATTGTAACTGACACTATTTTCCAAGGCAGTATTGTCTTTTTAATTCCTCCTGTTTGACTCACTTCAGCAACCAGAACAGTCTGGTGGACTTTTAAACATTCTCCATTGGTTTCCTTTCCAAAAGTAGCTATAACAAAATTCTACAAACTAAATGTCTTAAAACAACAGAAATATAGCCTTGTGTGCTTTGAGAATTAGACTTCTGAAGTCTGGGTATGAGCAGAGCTAAGACCCTCTGAGGGCTTTCTGAGATGGGGCACCCTTGCCTCTTTCTAGCTTGGGATGTTTACCAGCCATTGAGCTGTGGCTGCATCCTTCTAGTATCTTGTCTAGCTGCACATGCCATTCTCTTCTCTGTATCTCTGTCCAAACTTTTCTCTTCTTATAAACTTCTAACCTAGGGTCTATGACCTCACCTAAACTAAATTAGACCTTCAAAGGCCCAATGTCATAGTATTTACAGATAAGATTATAGGAGTCAAACACATCTTTGGGATACAAGGATGATTCAACCAGTTTAGTATAGTTTGTTTAGCTCAGTTGTTTAGTTTGGTGTTTTGCTTCTTTCTGTTTTCCTTTGAAACGAAGTCTCAGTGAATAAACCTCAAAGTTACTGTGCAGTCTAATTAGACATAGGGATTTGTGATCCCCTACATCGTCCTGCCAAGAGTTGGGATTACAGATATGAACCATCTCTCCCAGCTTACATGGAAACTTTAACAGTCTCTATTGTTCTTCTCACTAGAAGTCATATTATTCATCTCACACACCCCATTCTCTATGCGAGTTACCCATCTTTAGAGCTCTCACTGCCATCCTGTCCTCTTCTCTTTGGGACCTTTGCAATGAACTTGTTTCCTCCGCCTGTTCGCTTCTCTCCTGAGACACTCCCTCTGCTCAGTAAGGCTTTCTCTGATTAGCCTGTTTAAAACTCCTAAGCTGCCCCATCAGTCTGACAGTCTCTGTCTCTCTTCGTGAAACTCCTTTTCTCCTCTCAACAAAGCAGGAACTGTCACAATCATCACTGTCCGGAAAGCTAGCGTATCCTGCTTGAGATCACAGGCAGTGGAGAAGCTGGCTCTCAGGAGTTCCTGCAGGGCTTGAACTCTAGTGTTCTATACAGGCTCTGAATGATGCATTTGCTAGTGTATATTCATTACCCACCTGACTAGGTTATAAAATTCTAGGATCAGTGACATAAACAGACGTCCTCATACTTTCAGCTTTCTTTTTCATTTCTTTTCTTAACATCTCTCCCCCCCCCAGTTACGTCAATGTTCATAAAAGTCTGGTTTTTAGTGAAAGACTTGGGGTGGAAATTCTGAGCACAAAGACATAAACTAAGGTTTTTCTTTGTTGACCAATGATACAAAAATATTCACTGAGCGATAAATAAATAAAAGAGACTTTATATTTTGTGGGATAACCTAGGAGATGCATAGACCTACAGAAGAGCACAAATTACAGTTAAATGATTTATTTAGTCAGTATAAATGAACATATAAAGCTATCAGAAATAACCATCAATGGTATCATTTCTAAACAAACTCATTTATTAGTGTGATGTCACATAGACACACTTGTTTATTTCTATGAAAACACACACAAACACATTGATGTTTTGCCCAAAACCAAAGAAACAAACAAAAATCAATCTCTTATAGTGGAAGAGTTTTCTGGGAATTACCCAAAGTGAATGGTAATGCTGGCCTTTGGCTCTGAGATGAACCTTTATTGTGGAAAGTGCTTTTAATGGAGTGTTAATTTGATCTCCAAAACCACATGAAGGCATGAATTTTATCTCTATTTTCCAGATGAAGAAATTGGGCATCCGGGAGATTTAATGGCCTGAACTAAAGTGAGATGGCCAGAAAGGATGTGAAAATATTTCTGTATGACTACACAGTAGTCCTATGTAAAGAGCATCAAGTATATCAACCAACTCACGGTGAGAAGACACACAGCCAGGAATATTGGTGTTGGCTTACTGTACTCATTGCCTCTTCTGGCCATAACTGCACTGGCAGTCACACTTCAGACTGAATGACTCCCACCTGAAGTTCACAAAAACACAAAGGTTTTCAATTTCAAGTAATCTTTCAGAGTTTGAAACATTTGTGTATACTTAATGAAATACCTTGGGAATGAGACCAAAGGTTGATTTTGAAATGTATCTGATTTGTATATACCTAATGTGCACAAACTTAAGGTAATTTCATATAAAATTTTTAGTGTGTCTGTGTTTTCACTATTACTAATAACATTAAGTAAGGTGTAAATTTGTTCATTCAAAATAGTGAGCAATCAAAAAATTGAATTTGGAAGCAGTGTGTATTTTTCAACATGTTGCAGAAGACGTAGCTTTTAAGAATCCCCAGACATCCCTATCTTGAGCAATACTCAAAATGCATAAAAATATGTTTTTCTCTGTAGATACCTATCATAAATATCATTATCTTTCCATTATTTTGCAAGTCACCTCAGATTCATTCCTCTTAATTACAAAGAGGGTAACTTTCTATCAAGAACCTAGTGATATTTCTATGAGAAGAATGATTGTTACAATTGGATATGGGACCCCAAAACTTCAAGCCTTCTATGTGAGGTGGTGTGCAACTGTATGTATGCAAGTGCATATATGTTTTTAAGTGCAGGTGTAGAATAATGTCTAACCTTTGTGTAAACCTTTTGGCGCCATCTACCTTGTTGGTTGAGACACAATTTCTTACTGGACATGTGACGTACTGGCTAGGTCATGTTGCCTGGCCAGTGAACCCCAGGGATCTTCTTGTCTATTTCCACCTACTGGGATTGCCTCCAAGCTTGGCTCTCTCTCCCTTTCCTTGGACGCCAATGATTACACTAACTCAGATCTTCATACTTGTTCAGCAAACACTGTGCCCTCTAAACTAGCTCCCCACCCTCACCACAGGCCTTTGGATAAGCCATGTGCAAAAAGCTCTTTCCTACTCACAACAGATTTGCACACTTCTGTACCACAACTGACAGCACAGATGGCTGATCTCATCAGATTTGTATTGTTTTTATTAGCTTCAACGTGGAACATTTACATTATCATACCAGTGTCCCACATATCTGGAAGAGTGCTTTTTTAGACATTTTAGTTTTCATGTACTGGCAATGTCTTAGAACTAAGAATCAACCTTGGTATGGGAGGAAGTTAATTAAAATATGCTAACTGGTCTGAATTCTACTGGGTACTGTGTCATAACAGATTTACAAATAGTTATTCTTTTGCTAAAGGAAGAAAAAATAAACCTCTTTGAAGAATTATTATCTTTAAAACCCATGTGTCAGCTGCTAGAGCTCCTTCAACAAATGTGGTTTTCCCCGAGATAAGACCCTATCATTTATCATTATATTCTCCACACATATCAATGAAATTAGCACTTAATATGCTCTCAGTCCACACTTAGAGATTAAATGTAATTCTCTCTGGAGGCACTCTCTCTCTTTCTGATATTTGAATGCCATGAGCAAGAGCTGTTCCTCTTTGTCATACCTCCTCCACCATCGTGAACTGAAACCATGAGATAAAGTGAGCCTCCATCTACAGTTATTTATATCAGGATTCCTGTCACAGTGACCCGGAAGCTCAACAAGAACAAGAAGAGAAGCACATTTTCCTTATCTTTTCATATTGTTGCATTGGGGTTTCCAAAATGACACACCTGTGACTGAATGATTTGTTTCCAGATAGCCACTATAAATGTTTAAAATAAAGGCATGGAAACAGCAAAAGCAGGATTACTGTAAGTGAAGACGAGTTTGCTCTACATAGTGAGAGTTCTGTGCTAGACAGAGATACCTAATGAGACCCATCTCAAAGGATAAGAGGAAGAGGCAGAAAGAGAGGAGAGGGAGGAGAGATGATCAGATGAGTCTAGGGATGTACACTTGGGAGTTTGCAAAGCAAGTGAGGGGAGACAGAAGGCCTCAAATGCTGATCATGACAAAAGGAGAATATAGGATGGTCATACTATCAAGGAAAGTAGAGGATACATCAGGCAACCAGTAGGGAGAAACAAGGGGTTCTCAAATGACTGGAGGTATGTGAAAAGAACCCAAACACTGAGGAGGCTCAGGAGGCACAGCCTTGTTTAAACATTGGTACTTTGTGGTATATGATCTTCAGCACAGAAGGCTGAGTGAAATGGTAAGAGTGGTTGCTGAACAAAAAAATGAGGATATTAGAGTCTCCAGGACCCAGGTAAAAAGCCAGAGGCTATGAGCACTTGTAACCCCAGTGTTTGGGGTATAGAAATGAGGATCACTGCAGCCCAGCTCCAGGTTGGGGAGTAATCCTCTCCTACAGGAATACTTTGGTCCCCACATGTACATAGGCACATGCATGGCCTCACACACACATGCATACACAAAACTACATGTACATATATGCAGGGATGCAGGCGGGTATACATGCACACACATGTAGACATGTAGGCATGCCCACATGTATACACATGCACACATGTGCTCACACGTAATCATGTGGCACACACTCGATAAAAATTGTCTTCTGAGTTGTAGATGTGATAGCAACTTTTTTATAGGTGCAAATTTACATCTCCAGATAAACCTCTGTGGACTTGGCCTCTGGCAGTTGACAAAAAGCCAAGTGCTTGTCGGACAGAGGTACATGAAACACAAGTGGTTACCTTTCTATTCTTCAGGGACATCTGGAAACATGGCATCTGTGACCAATTGACAAGTGCAGTTTCTGTAACTTGCAGCTTTTTCATCAGAAACATTTAGTGAAAACATTTAGAGCAGATGAAGATCTGTGGAATATGTTAATCAATACTGAATTTGTTCTTCCATTCACCATATGGAAGTACAGTGAGTAGGTTCCTTCCCAGAAAGATCAGAGAGTTTTATTCTTGTCATTTCTCTTTACCAGAAGTATGTCTTGACACACAGCTTCAAGACATTTTTCCTCAGGTGGTTCTTGGACTGTTAAAAGTTAGCCTCTCCTATCCTTAAGACAAACCATGCACAAGATGCGTTTATCTCCTCAGGGTACCGGGTGGGGGGGGGACTTAGAATGTGAGAGCTTTGCCAAACAGCCACTAACAGGCAAACATCTGACGCACCCCAACCTTCTTAACACAAACTGATTTTCTGAAACATCATCTTTGGATGACTATCAAGTCATTGAAAAGTCGTCTAATAATTGCAGTTCCTTTTGAGGGCAAGTTCAAGGAGCGTGGAGCTCATGACAGTGACGATTAGTTGTCCACTCAGAGCTCACCCAGCACAGTGGGAACTGTGAAGCCAGATCTCTTCCACGCTGTACTTGGGGACTGTTAGAAAGTGATTGTAGTCACTTTGTAGTTATTGTAGAACAGAAGTAGGTACAACTTACAAATCAAAGAAAAGCAATGCTGTCTACTGTGCAGGAGAGAGAGAACACGTGTGGTTTAACTTAGATATATTTGCTCAAAGTCTACAGCCGAGTCCACGTTGTTTAAATAAATTGCTTGTAAATTTTAATCAATTATAAGATGCTAAGACAAAATATTTGTCATTAACTAAATGACGCAGTCACTAAGAAATTTGATTTTTTTTGTATTTTACCACGTATTTATGATAGGATTGTTCAACTAAGCGAGATTGTTCTTCTAGCTAGGACACATTGACCATATAATCACCATTCTTCCACCTCCATGACTACCTCCCACTCAGCACTTTTCCAAGTCATTCTATTTTGGATGGACTTATTTTAGTTTCCACATATGGCACTTGCCTTCCCAGTGTGGCTTATTTTACTTAACACGATGTACTAGAGTTCCATCTTTATGGCTGAATAACTCTCAATTGCGTGTGTGTGTGTGTGTGTGTGTGTGTGTGTGTGTGTGTGTGTGTATGCGTGGTACTGTGGATACTCACAGAGATCCCCTACAGCTGGGGAGATGCTGACCTCCTACAGACAGAGAGAGAGAGAGAGGCTGGAGAGAGAGAGAGAGAGAGAGAGAGAGAGAGAGAGAGAGAGAGAGAGAGAGAGAGAGAGAGCGGCTGGAGAGAGAGAGAGAGGCTGGAGAGAGAGAGAGAGGCTGGAGAGAGAGAGAGAGAGAGAGAGAGAGAGAGAGAGAGAGAGAGGCTGGAGAGAGAGAGAGGCTGGGAGGAGAGAGAGAGAGAGAGAGAGAGAGAGAGAGAGAGAGGCTGGAGAGAGAGAGAGAGGCTGGAGAGAGAGAGGCTGGAGAGAGAGAGAGAGAGAGAGAGAGAGAGAGAGAGAGAGAGAGGCTGGAGAGAGAGAGGCTGGAGAGAGAGAGAGAGGCTGGAGAGAGAGAGAGGCTGGAGAGAGAGAGAGAGGCTGGAGAGAGAGAGAGGCTGGAGAGAGAGAGAGAGGCTGGAGAGAGAGAGAGGCTGGAAGAGGAGAGAGAGAGAGGCTGGAGAGAGAGAGAGAGGCTGGAGAGAGAGAGAGGCTGGAGAGAGAGAGAGAGGCTGGAGAGAGAGAGAGGCTGGAGAGAGAGAGAGAGGCTGGAGAGAGAGAGAGAGACAGAGAGAGAGACAGAGAGAGACAGAGAGAGAGAGAGAGAGAGAGAGAGAGAGAGAGAGAGAGAGAGAGAGAGAGAGAGAGAGAGAGAGAGGCTGGAGAGATGGCTCAGACCTTAAGAGCACTGGCTGCTCTTCAAGAGTTCTTATGATCAGTTTCAAGCACCCACATAGTGGCTCACAGCTTTCTGTAATGAGATCTGGAGCCCTCTCCTGACATGCAGGCAAACATGCAGGCAGGGCAGTGTATATATGATAAATAAATAAATCTTTTAAAAAATGTCTAGAAAGCCACAGCTGGGTTTCAGTATGCACCCAGAGCAGAGGCTATGTATTGTCATGAACAAAGGAACTAGGTGTCTCGGGTACTTAATAAGTATTCGGGGTGACTTTGAAACTGGTAAACCACACACACACACACACAAACACACACACACACACACACACACACACACACACACACACACACACACACACTCGCCAGCCACCCTCACCATTGTCAAATACCACACCTCATTTCCTTGGCTTAACCAAGATACCAAGATACAAGTTCAGCTTGGGAGACACAATTTTGTGGTGACGATGCCAAGGATAACTATGGCTGTCAGGAAAGGGTCATGGGGAGTAGCAAGGCAAAGATACTTGGTCTGGAGTTTAGGGGATTGAGCTGAGGTGGGTAGATGCCCCAGTACCTTTGACCCTGCCATCAGCGCTATTTAAAGCTGCTTGCTTCTCCGCGCCCACGTTGTCCTTTCCTTCCTGCCTTGTAGTGAGAAAAAGAGCACACAAGAGTAAGAGAGGGACTTAATTCCCTCTTCGTCCAATGGAAACAAAACAAAAGCAAGAGACAGAATCCATGAGCACCCCATTAGCCTGTTTTTCCATCCAAATAAATATATAAAATAGCCTGGACAATGGTTCTTTGGTTATTCTTCTTATTTTTAAAACTCTGTTTAAATTATCTTCATCCTTTCTTTTAGTTTGAGTTTTTGTTGTGGCTTGCTTTTCTAAGTCTGTGAAGGAAGTCTTTGGATTTTGTTTTTAATTTTTCTATTTTTTAATGCATGAATCCATGGCTAGCAATGCCCCTCTTAGTGCTTATTTTGTTGTGTTATACAGGTTTTGTATGATGAATCTTCATTTTTATTTAAGAAAAATTTTAATGCCCTTTTATTTTTTCAGTGATCCACTCTCCATCCAAAGATAGGCTTTTGAGTTTCTATGTTTTGCATAGTTTCTAAATTTCTTACTTCTAGATTCATTCTGGAGTGCTCAGAAAATATAGGTTGGATATGATTTCATTGTAGAACTCAGTGCTTTGAAGATTACATTGTTATCATCTTAATCAGACCAGCTGTGACAACCCACAAGCAACCTCCAAGAACTCATCTACGGGTGTTCATTTTTTCATGGAAGGAAGGGTTAAAGGCTGTTGTAAGATACTTACCTGAGATTCCAGCCACATCTTCCCAAACCTCCCTTCCAGCTGTGTATAATTCTGTACCCATTGCCTGTGGGTGGTCTCATGATCTTAGGACTTCTCTGGCAGTAATTGAGTATATACAGATGTTTAGCTGAAGGGAAGAACTTCATCTATACAACTAAAGGGAAGCCACCATCCATGCTGACTTGAGACATTTTGGTTATGTTTTCTTTTGTTTTATCCATACTGCTATACGCAAGCCCTCACCCATGCTCCTGTAAGTCCAATAAACTCGTTGGTCTACTGTTGGTATCCTATCTGTGGGCAGCAGACAATTGCTCATGTCTCCCTGGGAAAGGCTAATGCAATATATTTCAATGGTTTTGAATTTGTTAAGACTTGATTTGTGATCTAATATACAGTCTATTCTAGGGAAAGCTCCATATGCCAAGGAAAAGAGTATGCATTCTGCAGCTGTCTGCAGCTGTTGCATAGGATCTTCTGCAAACGTCTATTAATTCCATTTCCACTATAATATAGTTTCACTCTGGTGTGTCATGTTGCTTTAGTGTCAGGGTGCTGTGTCTTTTGATGACTGAAGGATATTGAGGCCCTCTCTCCCAAGTAATCTTGTATCTGAGTTTACCTTTCCTTTAGTCTCATGTTGTTTGCTCTGTATTGCTGGGATCTCTGGCATTAGACATAGAGTCACAACATTATGACTTCTTGAATTTACTCACAAGTCATTATGTAGTAATGAGCCTTGTCTCTTCTTAAAATTTTGCATTATTTTCATGAAATGTGGGTATAGATACTCATGCTCCCTTTAGAGTTTCATTTGCTTGAAAAGTAGTTTTCTGTCCTTTCAAGTCTACATGTTTACTGGTGAGTTCTGTTTCTTGTAAGAAGTATATTGCTAAGTCTTTTTCTTTCACAAAATCCATTCTACCAGTCGATAATTTCATTCATATTTGAAAATTCCATTCATATAACTCCGAGTTCATTATGAAAAGTACTAACTTATACCTGCAATTGTATTGGTTTTCTAATAGTCATTTTGTAAATTCTTTGTTCTGGTTTTCCTCTCCTTGCTATAGTATATGGTTTGCTGTAGTAATGATGACCCATTCTTTTATATTTAGTGTTTATGCACTGAGTATTCTCATTTGTGCCTTCACTATGAAAGTTCTCTTTATTTTGTGTTTGGTCTGGTGACCACGCATTCCTCAGTTTTATCTTGCCATGTCTTTACTTCTCGAGCATTAGCTTGCTGACTATAGTATTCCCAGTGAGCAGGGACTTTTTCTTCCTCCTAGAACTTAGACTTCATCACTCTTTTCCTTTCTGCCCTACATGCTTTCTGCTGAGAAAGTCATTGTTAGTATAGGGAGGTTGCCTAAATGTCTGATTTGGTGGTTTCTTTGCAGATTTTAAAATTATTATTTGTCCTATGCTTTTTGGTACATCTATTATTATACGTCATAGCAAAGATCTTCTCTTGGCATGTCTATTTGGATTTCTCTATGCCTGCTTTACACACACATTCCTATCTTACTCAAAAATTGGGGCTTTTTCATTGAATGGGTCTATGTGGCTTTATTATCTATATATCTTCAGATATTCCAGTGATACAGGTAATATTCCAAATATTTTCAATTATGCTTATTTTTTCTTTTATTCTATTTGAATGGAATATTCAAGAGGCTCAAGGTTTTCTTTTCATTCTTATGAGAAATTTAATCCACTTCACATTTTCTGGAGTCTGTTATTGGAGAGTTTGATCATTTGTAGTATCATTTTATCTTTCATAATTCTTAAGTTCTGACTTCTCTTCATGCTTCTTTTATTCCTACATTGAGAGCTGTGAGGGTCATTAGCAAATGCCTCTTCCCCTTATTCAGCAGCTCTTTTCAAAGGATGAATCTCTGAATAGCAATCTGTAATTCAGTGCTGGCTTGACTTCCAACTGAACACCATATGTAGTTTTTCTATAGTGCCTTCGGTTGTCACTAATGTGTCTGGGTATCATACATACCACATTGGAGTTGGGCAGATCTACTGTCTGTATGGGTCATTCAAGAGTGTGGATACTTTCACTGTTCAGGCAATTGTAGTGCAGACAACAAAACGCATGAGACACACAACATCATTATTCTTACAATGTGGGTGAGTGTACAAGTGGTGGCAGAGTCTTCTCACTTCCTGGTTCCTTGGCAAGAATTTTGGTTTTCTTGTTTTATTATGTTCTGTTTCTTCACATATAAAATAAGTATTATGTTCAAGAATTTGCACAAGAACTAAATGTGATAGTGTATGTAAATTATCTCATGCAAAGATCCTAAGTCATAACACATAAAGCTAATTTGATGGTAATTTTGTGCCATTTCCTGGAGAGTGGACATATTGCTTTGGCAATCCTCTTTGCTCATCAAAACTTTATGAGTGGCTATATGGCACCATTTCAAAGACAATGGTGATTATTATTGTTGGAACAAATATACATTTTGTTCTTAATACTAAATGGTAAGTTTTAAATATCTTTTAAAGGAATAAAATGGTCATTTAAAAGTTCATTAACAACCTTCTAAGACAGAGAATCTTTTAACATTATTGATGCAGCAGAAGAAAATAAATACACACCACAAATAGTATTATTTCATTCTACTGTTGTTGACAAACTGAAATTTTTAAATAAAGGAAAAGCTTAATCAAGTTGTGAGACATAACTTCCTACACCTTTGTCTTTGTAAATCACGAAGAAGTTAAAATAACTCCTGACTGAGTTGGGAGAATAAGATGGAGTTTTGAAATAGCCCCCAGAAGCTTATGTCACTTAAATTGTACTATAGACTCTTCACAGCTCTTACCAAACTCAATTGCAATATAGTCCTGGTTTGAAGGTTTATGCTGAACAATTAGGCAGGTATTGAAGGTAGATGCTTCAAAGTTTCAAGGTAAATTTGAGGATGATATAAATTTGATGAACAGAGTTCATAGAAATATTACTCTTGTTTGGCAACTTAAAAAGGACCTTTCTTAGGAAATAAGTGTCTATTTTATAAAATTACTATCTTTCTGGTGGTATAATTTCATTAGGTTGATTATTTTGAGCAGGTCCTGATCCTTAACCATCAATGTTTATTGATAACTCTATTAATACCTAGAGGAGCTTAAACTACACATCATCATGTTTTCTAAAGGAAGATAATCCTGTAATCTCAACAAGTTATGAGCCTGTTGGTATCCTAGAAGCATTTTCCAAATGTTATGTCAATTTTTTTTAACAACTTGTAAGTGTTGGCCAGTGTTCGACATGAGGAGCAGATGGGCTATTCCACACTTGGTGATTGTTGCACATTCTTCCATCTCTTGGGAGGACCAGAGATGCTGGAGGAGCCCGAAAGCACGTATACCTACAGAACCTTGGCTTTGTGAGACCGAAACTGATGATGTACGAATCACGTAATTAATGGATAAACTGTGTCTTACATTGAAAATATAAAAATTAGGAAGCAAACTTGGCTATGTTTTTTTTTGTTTGTTTGTTTTGTTTTCACTTTAGGATTTGAAAGGCAGGTTTTGAAAAGGAGGCACCTGGTGCTGGATGCAACACGGAACTTTCGGCTCCACTTCACTGTTTTCATGTGAATGATCGATTGATCACAAGATTGACCTAATCAAATTGATTGCATGTCCTTCTTTGTTTCTAACACGCCAGTTCAGAAAACTGTGGGCACCTAAGGATAAATAAAGAAAAAAAGTATCTTAGTTAAAAATGTGTTTTTTTTTTTAAATGGGAGCCAAAATCAAGTTGGTAAAGACAGATAATTTTTGATGTGGCAAGTACCAATTCACCGCAAAAAAAAAAAAAAAAAAAAAAAAAAAAAATGATCATACTTGTCTTGAGTTTTGTTTTTCTCACTTATCTCTGTCTGGTTTGGCTTAGCATAGCCTGTGTGTATCTTACTGAAGTTATCTTACAGCTACCATAGGCAACTGACAACTTTATTTGAAAACCTTCCAAATGAAAATGTGTGAATGTATTGGTATGATTGTACTCCATGAAATTGGGATTTAGGACCACAGTCATGGGCATAAAAAGCAGACCTAGAATTTTTTTCTGAATAAAATCTTGGCCTGTCTGAAAACAATACTTTAGTCCTCCTTAATGCTGGTATCAGTGATGTGGCAGTAATCTTTAGCTTAATTAATATAATTTGCCTATGAGACATATCTCTAATTAATACAGCCATGAGTGAATTACTATATTGTTTATTTATTATTAGATCACATTTAAGTATGTTGTGTGTGTGTGTATGTGTATGTGTGTGTGTATGTATGTATGTATGTGTGTACTCTTTCTATCATGGATCTGAGATTGAACTCAGGTATCAGATTGAATGGTGCCTTTACCCGTTGAACCTTATCTCTAAGTCATGACCTCATTTTTCCCGATGTGATATACATGTAAATGGCCATATTGACAGCTATTAGTATTAACAAGTTTAGAACTAAGACTTATTTTGGCTGAAAGAGATTTGTAAGGACTCCTCCACTGTTTTAGTTAAAAACCTGAGATCCAGAATAGTTAAGCAGCTGTGTAAGGAAGTAAAATCCATAATTTCCGACTCTCTGCATAGTATCTCCACTACTCCATGATGTCTGTGGAACCAGAAACCTCTAGTTTTCAGGGCAATAGTTCCTGTTTTAATCCTTTGACAACAAGACACATTTAAAATTCTCCTAAGTGGTACAGTGTCAGAAACTCTGGAAGCATGGATTTCCTGTCTCTCACCCTAACCCTTTCAGTAACTTGAAAATTTTCTAACCCAAACTGTTTGATATAGTCCAGAGGCATGTAAAAACATGTACACTGACTTCCAAGTCTGACTAATGGAAAAAGTATCTTTCAATGTCTGAAATGCTCACACCCACACCCAGAGACTTGCACTTGAATTTCCATAGACATCATAACCTGAGAGTTGTAAGTAAAAGCAGCGGGCCTCCAAAATTATAAGAACTAAATTCATCAAGAGAATAATCAGAAAAGGAAATGCCTCTTATTCTTGATAAAGATTTCTAAGGTGGACAGCAGCCAAGATTTTTCCCTCCCACCCCTATCAAAAATGATGCGACTAATTCTGGAAGCCTAATGGGGCTGGCCACTTTCTGGATCCATCTGTGCTGTGTCTGGATTCTCTCAGCCAAAGAGGCTTGAGATCTGGTTTCATTCAATTGTACTTTGCACTGTGCTTTCTTTTTTATGTACCCTTTAAATAGTTATTTTAACCATAGCTCTTCTCTCACTGCTTCTCAAAGCATTTACAGTCATTATATAATAAGAAGAGAAATTCCCCAGGGTCCAGCTACAATAAACATGTGCCAGTTAAAGATACCTGAACATATTTCATATTTGATATATGTTGTTCAATATCTGAAAAGCCTAAGTAAATTTATGATATTTTATTGTAAGCTATGTGGTTTTTATAGACTCTGGGGAAAATATATTCTAACTTTGCTTCTTTAGATCAAATATATATTGAACTGAAATGATAGGTTGCTTTCTAAATGTACCTTGTCATACTGAAAATCTAAGTAACAATATTTTGAAGTATACTTTGTACATTCAGAAGTGCATTTGTTCACATATATCTGTCCTGTCTTGATGTTAAACATAGATGAACATTCTATTTATGGGTTTTTTCAGTCCTAAGGTATAATGAGTATGTGATATTAACTGCTGCCTGCTCAGGTCTGCCATCTAAGAATGATGAAAATGAACTTCATGTTGTTAGTATATAGCCACATGAGCTCACACTTGGAGAGGTGGAGATGGTGATGCCGAAGGCAGGGAGTAAAAACCATAGATGTAGTCTCTGATGACCCAGAATACAGGCCACACTGTTTTCACTACAGGATTTAAACGCCAGTTCCAAAAGCATAAGAATTATGTTCACTCAAGTAAGCATTTAACTTCTCAATATCCCCATAACATCGTATGTAAGATAGGAAAAACAATAATGTAAAATAGTTTAGGCTGTGAAGGTAACCAAGTTGAGATTTTATATAAGGATTGGCTTATAGATTAATAACTAATAACTGAGAAATATTAATTAATAATTAATAACTGAGAACAACTATGATATCAAGTTAGCTCTGCTGCTTTTTGTCTGTAAAATTATCTAGTGGTGGCGGGTTGTGCTATGCTTTTTTTTTTTGGTGTTGTTTGTTTGAGGAAGGGTCTTACATAGCCCAAGCTGGCCTCAAACTCAATATGTAGTCAAAGATGGCCTTGAACTACTGACCCTCTTGCCTCTACAACTCCTGGAGATTACAAATCTGTGCCCCCATGCTAGATGCCACCATGAATTTACCTTCTTTTAGCCTTGATTTCCTCTTTGGAAATGTAGATTGCAAATAACAGTAGCACTGTTTGTGGGGTGTGCTAGATCACTCTGTAAAGCAGAGGCATTCCTAGTGCATAGGTGGTGATCAAAAAAGTTATTACATGGCGTTCTAGTAAAACAAAACATTAGTAATATTGTCTAAATATATTTAGACACTAGAGATTTAAAAATGTCCTTGAAAAGCATCAATGGTTGATAAAAGAAGTACTTACTTTTAATTGCTTGCCTGGCTTTCTCCCATCATGAAGCCCAGGGCAACAGCCCTCCTCCTTCCCTTGTCCTTCAGCCTTGATCTTGTCTAAAACAATTTGACAACAGCAAGCATATGCTTTAATAAATTCATAGGGCATGATTCAGTCTTGTAGCTGCTCAGAATTTGTCCATGCAGCTGTGCCTCAAACTTCATTCATTTACAGACAGTTTGATTAAAAAAGAAAGGAGGTTCTTGTACTTGCTTTAACGGTAGGTGGTTGAAGAGTGATGTATATTAATTAGGCTTGTTTGCATCCATGACCCACCAACCTAGCAACATCTCCATGATACAGCATGCATTGCCCTGCAAGCAATGATACCAAATGGTTGCAGGCACATATATTTTCCTGGGAGATGGTACAAAGAGCTTCATGTGCCTTTCTGCTCTTAAGAGATCATACATGGACTTTCATCTTTATTCATGAGAACCATGGGTGTGGTCTTCATGCTGAGGAGCAGGCGTCTGGGGCTCTGCATTTGACAAAGGTGATTTTACTGGTTGACATCTTACTGAATATTACAACTAACAGCACCATTGTCTGTAAGTGAATGGGGCTTGAGGCACAACCACACGGACCAGTGCTGAGGAAAGACAATGCGGTACTGTGTTTTTTCAGATTAGGAAAGCATATGCTCACTGTCAGCAATATTTATTTCCTTAAAAAATACATATGGTCAAAGGCATGGTTCTTTAAATTCTAGCATATTAAGCCATTGAACTCTGGGATTGAGCTGTATCAACATAAGGAGTATTTTTCACAAATGTTAGCCTTTCCACTCATCACCCAAGGACCTCCTGAGAAGCAAGTCTGGCTGCCTGTAAGGTCTGCCTCTCTCTATACTGCTGCATATGTAAGAGGGGGTGTAGCAGAGGATGTGCGGGGACTGCTGTGGAGCGAGCCTTCGGGAAAAATGAACTTCATAACGAACTTCACTCTCACTGAGGTTCCTAAGCTGAAAAATGTGACCTAATTCTCCGAGCAAAGATTCAATGTTCTGAAATTGGATGTCTGCAAAATTTTCTCAACTTTCTCAATGGCAAAACACATTCCTCATCTAGTAGTAATTATCATTTGTCCAAAGTAAGAGAACATTTTATATATTGATCTTATTACTTGACTTCCAAAGCTGGAAATGCAAGACATAGGTTCTTTAACCAAACAATGAGATCATATTGTGAAGTGAATCCTTTGGGATGATGAAATAAGTAATTCCATACGCACATGAACCCATGAACCATTCATATTGGACTCCTGTTTCTCTTATCATGTCCTTGGTCTTGTGTCTTTTGATTCATTTGGGTCAGTCTCAAGGGGCTTTGTCTTTTTTTTTTTTTTTTTAAGAGAAAGAAAGAAAATCAGACTGGCCTTTAAGCCAAAGCACTCCGGTTCTGTTCTCTTGACATATGGTATTTATAAATCTTGCAGAGAGAATCAGGGGAAAATACTTCAGATTAGAATGCCCCTGCACATCAGAGATGGTTTTAATTTGTGAGTATTTTTAAGTCTTTGGACCTAAAGTAGTTCTTATTAGTCAATAAAATGCCTTATGGAATGAGGGTAAAATATATAATAATTACATTCCTTAAGTACGATTTACATGTCCCTTTGGGTATGCAAATAAGCCTCCTTGTACTGGCTTTTACTTTCTTTTTGGGGGTGAGGATGGTGTATGGTGTATTAGCCAAGAACAGAGGACTTTTCTGGTGACAAGGAAGCATTCCTGGGTTTGAGTGGGAAGTCACTACAGTGGTAAAGCTAGCTGAAAATCTTTCATCTGCAGCAGGGTGGAGAGGCTGCCCTTTGACTACAGAACAAAGTCCAACCTCTTTTTAAAGCCTTTTTGGCCCAGACAGCCTAGCACAGATGGTGTGAGCAATTCTGCCAAGCCAGCCGGTGAGAACAGGCAGGCAGACATCTGCAGGTGAAGGCCAGGAGGGAATCACGGCTGGGAGGTCATTGAAAGTCAGTGCACAGAAAGGCTGTTTCCCCGGCAGCAGAAATTAGCCTGCAAGACCTCTGCAGGTCCGCACAGGCACTGGGCCAAGAGCACTGGACCACATCCTTAGGCTGTCCTAGGATGTAAACCCTGCGCCTGCTGTCTATTAAAACCCTACACCTGAATCATGCCTGATGCTAAGATTATAACAAGCTTCCACCTGAGGTTCTAAGCACTTCACAGCTCTAGGGATGGGTTTGTCAGCACATTAAAATCAACTGAGGAGGGTTTTCCTCTAACTCATTCCTAAGTTCTGTTTAGGACTAATTAAGTCCAGTATCTCCTGTAGAGAGCCAAGCTCATTGAAACGGACAATTCTCAAAGACAAAGCTGGGTTTACTTGACACATGAACTGGAGTCTGTACTCCCAGCTTCCCACAGATAGAAGAAGGAGGAATGGGAGCTCGGGTCAGCCTGGGTTACATGATGAGCTCTGTGACAGCCAAGAATAATATATATGTATATATATATATATATATATATATACATATATATACATATGTATTATGTATATATATGTGTATATATATATATATACATATATATACATATGTATTATGTATATATATGTGTGTATATATATATATATATATATATATATATATATATATATATATATAGTTTTTAAGGATAGAGACTGAACTCTGGACACACCCAAACCCTGGTCTTCCACAAGAGCAGTGCGTTTCTGTTGAGCCATCCCTTGAGAGTCACTCTCAAGTGTCCTTTTAAAGAACCTGGACTCCTATATATAAGCTAAAAGCCTAAACTAGTCGGGGCTTTATTGAAAGTTTGGCATCCCCTAATTTAAATAAAACAATTCTGGGTGTGGCTGGGCTGGTATTTGCGGAGGTGAGTAGCACATGAGAGCACAAGTGGAATGATGGACCAATCTCTTGACTGATTCATGACTGAAGGCATTATTAGATCATAGAGAAGCCTATGTGTGTGAAGCAAACTGGGGTCTGTCCCTGGGGTTGTCTTCTCCTAGCCTTTGTCCATAAGACCTACTTCCACCATGAAGTTATTCTACTCCACCTCAATGGTTATTCTACTATAATGATGCAATGGGTCTAGAAAGCAAATGGAGCCATTGGGCAAACCCTTTGAAACTGGGCCAAAATAAATCTCTCTTCCTCTATTAAGTCAGGCCTGGTGTCACGATGATTTCAAAACTCACCCAGAACACCTGTGATAATCTCTACAAGTAGACACTGCCGTCCCTCATCCCAGAAACATTGTTTCATTATGTCTGACTGACAAGAGAGAGAGAGAGAGAGAGAGAGAGAGAGAGAGAGAGAGAGAGAGAGAGAGAGAGAGAGAAATCACTAAATCACTTTCCTTGTAAAGTTCTTTGAGATGATTTTGATAATCAGGCTGTTCAGCTGGTGCCTCCTATCAGCAGCTGGAAACGTTGGGCATGTGTCTGATCCAGTGGCAGAGCTTCTTGAAAAAGATTGCTGGCTCTCATCCCAGAGGTTATGATTCTGTTAGTACAGACTAGGGCACATGAATATCTAGTGATTTCCCACACAGCACTGGCAACTGATGGTCTTGGACCTCACTTCAGTAAAGATTCCCTCAAAGAATCTGTGTGCTACTCTGTGGTTTTCTTAAGTCAAACCTCTACTAGCAATTAAACCTCAATAATACACAAAATAATGTTACTACCCCAAACTGGTTTTTACTCCTTTTTAACTCACTCTCAGTGTGAATTTACCTAAAAGAGACATAACTATGCTTTGCATTTTTTCAGACGGTTTGCCATAACTCAGACTACCCTCAATCATAATAAAAATATTAGAAGCATGCATTCAAACTTATAAAGCTGTAGTATTGAAACCTGTAGTATTGAAAGGCTATTATAAAAAAAGAAAACTAGTAGGAACTGGAGAGAAGCCTCAGCAGTTAAGACACAATTCCAAGAACTCACAATCACAACCACCAATAATTCTAGATCCAGAGGATCGACTGCTTTCTGACCTATGTTGGCACCAAGCACATACATGGTGCACACATGTGAATGCTAGCAAAACACTCCTTCACGTAGCATTACATTAAGAGATAATATCTTCTTAAATGAAGCAAGGACATAAAGGGGGGGAGGAGTGGAGGGAAGAGAGGAGAATGAATATGATCAAAAGGCATTGTTTGAAATCTTTAAAGAATTAATAAAAATATTACATTAATAAAAGAAAACTAGTGTCTATACAGAAGTATTCAAACTCACTATAATAAGAAAAAGAAAAACTCAATTAAAGATGGATAAGATATCCATTGGATAGTCTTGAAAGTAGACATGAAAATGTCCCATAAACGCGTGAAAAGCTGCCCAATGTCATTAGTCCACAGGGAAATGCAAACTAAACTCCAATGAGGCACACACACACACACACACACACACACACACACACACATGAGGAAGGAGGAATAAGCATAGTTGAGATTATAGATTTGACTTTTAAAATTTCACATTGCTGGTCAGACTATGGAAGGGATCAGACACAGTGGAAAACAGTTTAGCATTTGCTGTTGTTGTTGTTTGGAAAGTTACACATACAGTTATCACATGACCCATTGAGTCTACCCCTATGTGTGTAGTTAAGACAAAAGAAATATGTACGCACAAAGTCTCACAAGTACTAATGGCTGTGGGTACTCTTATGCCCACACTAAAGAAAGAAACGGACCTTGCTTTATTTTATCTACAAAAATTAATTTGAAATGAATCAAAGACTTAAATATAAGAAGCAAAAATAGTATTAAAATCTTGGAAAAGTTAAATGTCTTTGTGACTTTGAACCAAGTAATATTTTCTTTGATGTGGCACTAAAAAAATAGAAATATTATATATAATATATATGTGTGTATATAAATAATATTAAAGGGCATCATCAAAACTAACCACTTTTATACCTCAAAGGAAATTATAAGAATGTGAAAAGATAATCTGAAAGAAAGTTTATTCAGCTCATAGAACAGGCAATTACCCTCCTACATATATACACAAGAGACAATATGTGTCTATGAAAGAATTTGCAGACACATGTTTATAGCAACATTAGAATAATAGTCCAAAATTTCTGCCTTGAAAATACATTCACAAATGTACATTGCATTGATCCTTCATTACTTGGTTAGTGGTTTTAGTTCATAGAAAAAAATACAGTAGCACATATTTCCACTGTTGGTGCAAAGAAGCAGGCTTGCTTCAAATGGATGTTTCTATTAACACTATGCCTAATTATTGAAAATAAACATGTGCAAGTTTGAGCTTCGGCTGACTGCCTCTACACCTATCTTCTCCTCCTGCTGGTTCTTGCAGGGGTCCTCGGCTTATTGAAATCTGCCAGAGACCCTGATGAGAATGTGCTCTTCATCAGCAGGGATGCGCAAGCCCACCCTGAGAATTGTCATTTAAATGATACATCTCATCATCCTGGCTTTTAAAAAAACATGAACATTTACTACAGTGAAACAAATGAGGAATTATTTTTACCAAAACAAAGACTGAATTGGTAAGATTTTTCTTCCCTTGATGAATATCAAATCCAGAATTTCAAATCCAAGATCCCAAAACTCAAACCATGAATGTCTTTGAGTTCATGTCTGCATAATAGAAGAGTTTATCCCTGGACATGGCAGCACATAATTATAATGTCAGACTTGGGAGGGTAGGCTGATGCAGAATCAGAACTCAGGTCAGCGTAGGTGCCCTAATGCTGTAAAGAGCTCATTTAAGAAACTGCTATATGCCTAGCTAAGTGTCATGGTATATGCTTTAATCACAGCTTTCTGAAGATAGACTGAAGATAGAGGGTTTGAATTCGAATTCAGGCTGGCCTCGGCTATATAGAAAGGAAGATCCTGTCTTAATAAGAAATGAGCCACAAACTCTTGAGATGTGGTAAGCTATTATACACTCCTTTTGTTTTCTGTGTTTCCAACATGTCAGTCCCTCCCTATCCCATAATTGCCTGTTTAAATCATGTCTGAGGGGGTCACTGAAAGCTTCTACCTCTGTTTTCATAGTCCAAAGCAACTCTAATAATCGGGAAATTAACCATCAGGACTATCTAGCAAAATGTTCTGGCAGGCACAGTCCTTCTCCTTAGGGGCTTCCACCAAGCAGAAAACAGCCAGTCCTTCATATCAGGGAATGATGCAAGTTATACAGAAACCAGAACAAGAAACAACCCACAGCAGTTTCTCATCATTGCTTAGATGTTAGCAACATACCGTGTATGAAACCACCCTACACATCATAAAGAAGCAAGCAAAAATTGTACTTATAATAATAGAAGGAATGCTTCCTAGAACATGTTACTTATTTGTATATCATTTTTTTAAATAATTCCTAAAGATTAGGGTGGCTAGCTGTGTGGTCCTAGAGATATAAAATCTACTAATATACGCAATTATAGCACATTACCATTTTCCTAGGGAAAATTATATTTTCTAACATGCTTTAGTGGTGAAGAGATTCTATTACCAAACTTACTGAAGTCTAGCAGGTTATCAATAAACAGTGATAAGTAGGTTCACTTCTAAATAGAAACTCCCAACCTCTGCTAATGAGTGTCTAATGTAGTCATCAGCTAAATTTGACTTTATTTCATTCAGTGACTTCACAGCCTCCAACAGGGAGCTCCTGTGAATTTCCACAGTTTAGCGACTGCAGGCTGGTCCAGTGGCAGTGAGTTACTAGGACTAACCGTAGTGTCAACTGCATGAGCAATTAATTTAATGACTGCAAATAGTAAGTATGTCTTTTAAGCAAATGCTTCAAAATGGATACCTTTTGAGAACGGATATTCTCTTTGTTATTTATGTTTTTTTTGGGGGGGGGAAACGAGTAAGTTAGATCAGGTTTTTTCATTATTTGGAAGAATAGAAGTCATTATGGTAACAGAGAGAGAAAGAGATGAAGAGGGAGAGAAAGGGAGAGGAAGGAGAGAGAGACAGAGGGAGGGAGGGACGGAGGGACAGAGGGTATTTCCTCTGCTCCTGTATTTCCACTGCTCTCTATTCTCTCCAATACATTTTTATCTCTAGATGACAGTATAATTTACCAAAGTAGCAACAACACATGAAATAAATGACCTGTTTAAAGTTACTAAAGCTGATACATAGCTACATTTAACCTCAAATGAAGAGCTTAGTGACCATCCAGGCAGCGTCAGACCTAGGTTCTCTCTCATGCCAGGAACTGGAAGAAGCTGACTGGCCCAGAGACCGAGAATAGAACCAAACACAACAAGCCTAGATAGATAGATAGATAGATAGATAGATAGATAGATAGATAGATAGATAGATAGATAGATAGGTCAGTGAAATGATCCCTAATGGTATTCTGTTACACTCATAGATAGTCCTAACCCAATCCGCCTGAGAGGCCTCCTCCCACAGCTGAGGGAAGCAGATGCTGAGACCCTGAGCTATACACTATGCGAAGTTTCAGGAACTGTCAGAAGAGGATGAGGAAGAATCATAGGTGCCAAAGGGGTGGAGGACACCAGGAGAACATGGCCCACAGAATCAACTAAGCAATCCTAATAGGGCTCTCAGAGACTGGAGTGGCAACCAAGGGAGCCTGTGTGGGTCTGGGCTGGGCCCTCTTCATTCATATTGTAGTTGTTAGCTTGGGGCTTTGGGCTAGGCCCTCTTCATTCATATTGCAGTTGTTAGCTTGGGGCTTTGGGCTAGGCCCTCTTCATTCATATTGTAGTTGTTAGCTTGGGGCTTTTATGGGACTCCTGACAGTGGGATCAGAGGCTGTCTCTGACTCTTGACTCCTTTGGGGACGCTTTTCCTCCTACTGAGTTTTCTTGTCAAGCCTTGATACGAGAGTTTGTGTCTAGTCTTATTACATCTTCTTAGACCTTGTTAGGTTGATATTCCTGGAAGGGCTTCTGTTTTCTGAAGTGAAGACCAGAGCTCTGGAGAGAGAGGTGGGGTTGGAATTTGGAAGAGTGGAGGGAGGGGAGGCATGTTATACTTCCTGATAGAAGAATAAATAAAAAGAAAATAATGAAGCGCTAATTGAAAATTACCTCAAGTTGTTTACTTAGAGCCAGGTTTTGGCAAAAGGCAAGGCTGCCTAGTTTCTTGGCCTGCTTGAAATCTGCTTTTGTTTCCATTTCTTTTTCAGGCAAGAACATTTTCCCAATTTTTTTTTCTGTCTGTGTGATGGTATTGAAAAGTAAAAAATTTACTAGCTGTCTGTAGGGACATGAACTCGCCACCCTAGGGCCTCCATCCCCTGCAGGTGGTCGCTCACGAGGTCGCTCACGGAACTCTCTTGAGAAAAATAGTTCCTGAGATAACTCCAGGATGTCCCAACAACCTCTGTGGAATGTTCCAACGCCTTGTTTAATACAATACATAGCTTAACTGATAAGTAAACATGTAACTCCGGATCTCCCCTACCCCCTCCCTAGTCAGCTAATAAGTGAACGTGTAACTTTGGACTTCCTCTATTTCCTTCCACTCTTTTGATGTTTTTGCCTTTATAAGCTTGTCACAAGTTTGGGTCGGGGTCGAACTCTTCCACTCCCCGTGGGTGTAGAGTCTCGACCCCAGCATGCTGGCCTGAGATCTCATCCAATTTCGTTTTCAATAAACTTCCTCGTGTGATTGCAGCAAGTCCGGTCTCGGTGCCTCACTGGGTGCGCGCTATTCCCGAGATTTGAGTGAGGGTCTCCCTTCGGAGGGGGCTTTCATTATGTTATTTATGATTTATTAAAGCTTGCCTGAGGAATTGGAGAGCAAATCCCAGCCTCAAGCTATAGCGATCAGACAGTGAAGATACATTTCTTTAATCCCAGCAGCCATAGAGCTAGGTGATGGTGGTGCACACCTATAATTTCAGGACTCAAGGCCACACTCACTACACGAAATTGATCCAGTCCTTAAAAAAAAAAATAGTTCACACAAAGTGATCTCAGGGATTGGGATCACATGCCTTTAGTCCCAGCACTAGGGAGGTGAGAACAGGAGGATATGGCTGGGCAGAGAAAGAAATATTAAGGAGAAGACAGGAATTCAGAGCCTTACATCTCTGAGGATTTGTGGAGACAGGAGTGCCATTTCAGCTGAGTAGAGGTAATACCTACTGGCTTGTCTGCTTTGCTTCTCTGATCTTCAGGCAAGCTCCTGGTTTTTGAGAATATGGTTCCTAGCAAACCTGGCAGACTACCTACTTCTGTCTCGTTAATGATGAGACTAAAGGTGTGTGACACTATGCTCAGGTTCTCTTATTTTTTTAAATGAGAAGTAAAGCACTGGAAATTTTTTAGATGTTTTTCCCTGAAATCTCACTGATAATTTAGATTTTAGATTAAAATTCTTCAAAATGGTTGACTCAGAATGGATCTGTAAGAAAAAATTGCTTAAAATATAAAGCTCTCTTATTTCTCTATCAGAATATCTCTACAAGGCAGTACAAGAAATTGCACTATAGACCACAAGAAATGTAAATGTTTTATGTGCATTACAATAAAAAGCATTGATGCCAGTTAAACTATAGGGCATGCCTGTTCATTGTCCAACATTTATTAATTAGAAAGCTTTTGAGAGTTGTTTGGGCATAAATATTTATCAGCATACTCACATCTAAGACAAAAATAGCAGCATTAAATTTATTATGACATTCATAAATCTTGGCATATGATTGTCAACCTTTTATTACATTTTTAGTAACAAACATAACATAGATTTATTTTCAGGATGTTTCCTTTTTGAGAGACTATAACGCATGTGGTCAATGCCATAGAAAAATATATTAATTTTCACATAATAAGAATATATGAAGTAATATCTATTTTCATAGAGAATGGATATTGGCTTCACTTCTCATATTATTTCATTGCTCTTTCTATGTCTTTTTGTTATGTAACTTTCTTTTCAACGCTGGATAGTAGGAAGATATTTTCACAGCATTTTGCTTGGCATTTAAACTCAACACACAGTGGGATGAATTGAAATAACGACGATAATGATCAAATTCATACCTAAGCAGGTAGTAACTACCGTGTCAGTGCTAGATCCTAACCACCCGTTATAATATTAATGCTAGTTCTAAAGATGTTAAAATATAGCAAAATGTGGCTCAAATTGATGAAATTCAGTAACGATTTTATACTTCCTTACGATAACTATCATTAAGAATTTTATAGCAAGACAAACATGAGTGCCTTCTCAGTCTGATTAAAACTGTGTAATTACTTAGCCTCTCTTAACCCTTTCCCACTTGAAACTAAATTATTGTACTAGTATCTACAACAGAGAAGTGTTGGAAGGCTGCACAGCATGGTTTCTATATAGTTGCTCATTGAAGATTATATTGTGATTTTTTTAATCACAAATATTTTCTTAGTTCTTCAGAATCATCTGAGAGGTAGGCAGAAAGAAAATACCTTCATTTTAGAGCTGGAGAAAGTAAGAATCAAATCAATCATAATCTGACCAGATCACAGAGCCAGGAAGTGACAGTAACATATTGCAGCTCTTTCTCTCTTTGCACACTTGGAATTCCTACTTTCACCTTTTTTAAGTGTTGAATTAACTTGAATATAATAAAAAATAATAAGGGTAGTTTTGAGACTTGCGTCTAATTCCTCTTTCTTATAGTAACTACAACTCTTCCTAACTTTAAATCCAGGAGCTTTGAATTAGTTCCTAATGACTAGTTCTGGATGGAAAAAAGGCCTACTTTTGCCACTCAAAACCCTGAATTCCCCTGGCTGCAGAAATTGATCCAGGAATAGATAGTTATCTCTGGCCAAGTCAGTCAGAATAAATCAGAGTTAATCTTAGGGCTTTTACTTGAGCAACCAGAAAGAACTATTTAAACTGAAAGAAAACACCCCCCTTCCTTTTGGCTTTAAGTTGAGGTGTAGGCTGGAGCAGCTGCTGCCATCTTGTGACCACATGTACCTAAAAATGAAGCAAAAACATGGAAGAAAGTATGGCCAAGCTGGGCAGAAGACCCAGAGAGCTACTATATCCAAGCTGTAAGCTTCTGAATTCATCCACATTTGAATTTAGTCCTTTTCAAGTTCTCAGCTATGTGACTCGATAAAATCCTTTTCTTTGCATGAATAACAGACTTCACCTCCTAAGAAACAGAGCTCTGGGTGGAGCAATAGAAGCTGATGCACCCAACAGGCACCATGGGTGTCTGTCCCATGTATAACTCTATCTTTGTTCTGAATTGGCAAGATTGAATACATAATTTTGAGTGAATGCCATCAGTCTTTGTGCACACAGTCCCAGCAGAAAACACGTTTGTTCAGTGTCTCAGTTCCCATGTATTGGCCAAGCACTCTAAAAGACACATTCCAGTATTATTTATGCCAAGCAATTCAAAAGGAAAACTTGGATTTAAGACCTTTTAATTCTCTTCTGCCCTGAAAGCCACACACTTGGAATTGTTTCTGTCAGTGTAACTAAGTCTTCCTGATTGATATTATCCCGGGTTTGAAGCAAGTTGACACTATGCAATTAAATATGCTGCCTCAAAACACTGTAAAATCTGACATCACAGACAAAAGCCCTAGTAAAATTAATCCACTAGCTAATTATGAAAACCTATGCAGACTTAGGAAACCTATGTTAATAGGCTACAAAAATAAAAACAAAACAAAACTTGAAGCATCTACTGTAGTAGGTAAGTAGTTAATTTTCCTTGCTAAAATGTAAAATAATATTTTCTAAGGAGTTTAGCTTCCAGAGAACTTAAAAACATTTGGATAAGTATAAGAAACAAGTATATATGCACACATTCAAGGATCTCTCTTCAATTTCCACCACTACAGAAAACATTGATTTTATTCTGACGTCTGTGTTCCTTTAGCATATTATAGCTTTAACTTAACCTTTTCAAACTGTCCATTCTGGTTACTAATCCACATGGGTTGCAAAAATCTTTGTACATAAGATGAGGTTTTCAAAAGAAACATTTTTTTCTTCACTATACACATAGAGTTTTGTTAAATTTTATAGCTAATTATACAGAATACAGATAGTAAATCTGTTTAGGGACTTGTGTTCCTAAGTATGAATATTAGCATACATATACACTTCCACCTAATGCATTATTTTTCTATCCCTGTAATTGCAAGACAAAAATCCAGGAAGAAAAGAAGTCTACCCTCAATTTGCAAGTTAAGAAAAAGAAAAGAAAGAAAGAAAATGATTCACACATATATTTTCCTTGCAGTAGTAATTGCTACTGCCTGTGTTCCCTCAATGTGGCAGAAGAAGGGCTTAATTAAGGAATCTTTGACAGCTTGCCATTGACTAAAATGGGAAAGGAAAGAACCGGTCAGCTAGCCTTTTACAGCCATGATGAAGCTTTCTTGTTCATATTCATTTTCTTTCCTGTGCTATAGCATTCAGATGAGGCACGCTAGACTGCCAGTTCCCCATGGATATTCCATTTCAAAGAGGAACAGCAGTAGAACAATAGGTAGCCTTCTCTTAACCCAGTTTAAAATCTCAGTCAAGAAAGAGAAGCACATTTCCCATCACAACCCACTGTGCACAAATAGTCCACTTGCATCCCTATATATGCTGAATAAGTTTCAACCAGTACTAGTCTTTCATGCATCTGGTTACCTCTGTGTAGATGGAGGTTCTACCCCATCTGGTCCCACAGAGGTTTACTCCCACATAAACACACACAGACTTCACATTATTTATAAACTGTTTGGCTTATGGCTCAGGCTTCTTATTGGCTAGCTCTCTCTTAATTATCAACCCATTTCTAATAAACTATTTCCACATGGTCTTTTCTTACTGAAAAAATGCTCAGGCCTATTATTCCTTTGGTGGCTATATGGTATTATTCTCACCACTCACTCTTTGTGTCTTCTCCCCAGAATTTTCCTCATTTGGTAGTCCTGCCGATACTTCCTACCTGGCTACTGGCCAATCAGAGTTTTATTCCTCAATCAATAAGAGAAACATATGCAGAAAGACATCCTCCATCACCTCTGATATGCTAGTTCATTTTATTCTGTTTCACCTTTATACATTGTCTTTGAATATCTTCATTGGAAATGATGCTTCATGTATAAGAACGTTTGTATACAAGTAGAGCATATTCCCCTTGTGCCACACTTTTCCTCTCACATTAGTTCCCTTTGTTCCCCATCGAAAGTCTTGTTTCTCCCTGCATTTCTATTGACATACGTGGTTTTATTTATTCAAACAACACGATTAATAAATATGCCAAAATGAGTAGACATTTATGGTGGTACATTATTTATGATTTATTGAAGCTTGTCTGGGGATTCAGAAAACAAAGTCAGCTTCAAGCTACAGAGATCAAGCAGTGGTGGTACAAACCTTTAATTCCAGGACTCAGGACACAAAGGCAGATGGATCTCTCTGAGTTCAAGTACACCCAGGGCTTCAGGAGACTCAATAAGTCTAAAATAATAACAGAGATCATTTTTTGATTTCATTCTTTGAATCCCAGCACTAGAGTGGAATAAAAGATAGGAGCAGGTCTCCAGTAGTCAGTCTCAAGCTTCTCCAGCCATGTTGAGGAGAGCAGAGCAGTCTGCAATTGCCGCCAGAGTTTTGGTTGAGCCAGGATCACCTTTCAGTCTGAAGTAGACATAAGAGCTTGTGGCCAGCTACTTTGTTTTTCTGATCTTCAGCTTGAAGCTTGAACCCCAATATCAGTCTCTGGGTCTTTTGTTTTTCATGTTACAAACATGTCTTAAAACTGATATAAAAATATTCAATAAATACATAAAATAAATGCTCAAATTTACTAGCCATCAAAGAAATGCACATTAAATGTAAAAGGTAGTTCTTAATAAGTCTAAATATTAAAAAAAACCAGAGTCAGATATATAGGAAAATGCTGAGAGATCAGAGATTAAACCACCCCTCAGCATATTATATATCATAATGTTGTTGCATACCCAACAATTAGATATCTAATTATTAAAATAAAATAACAAATAAATAAAAATATTATAAATAATGATGCAAGCTATAGAGAAAATTTAGACATAATGGGAAATAAGATAATGATGGAGTGGGTGGAGCTACTATTTTGGAGAACCTGGACCCATACAGAAAATGCCTTCTAACTACAGCATGAATGAGAGAGGGGATGGGCAATGCCACAGTCTTCTTAATGCTTTTATGATCAATCCTAAAAATGTCTCAGGTTGAAAGGACAGCAAACTAGAGAATGGACCTTGGTGGGGCCCATTCCCCATAGAGGAATACTCTCTCAACCTAAGCACCTGAGGGAGGGCCTAGGCCTTACTCCAAATGATATGACAGACTTAGATGATTCCCCCATAGAAGGCCTCACCCTCCCTGGGGAGTAAAAGGGGATTGGTGGGGAGTATGGGAAGATAGGAGGGAGTGGGAACTGGAATTGATATGTGAAATAAGATTGTTTCTAATTTAAATTTTAAAAATTAAGGTTATATTGTTAATACTTTCATACCACCTTAGAAATGCATGCAAAACTATCAACTATGAATTTAAAATACCACTCATATTCAGTCATAACAGTTTCATCTACGCAAGACATATCTGCAGATAATCATTTATACCCTTTTCATATATGCAGATAATCAGTTATATCCTTTCATAAAACTATCCCAATTCTAATCCACCAGGCAACTTCTTTTTGTATTTTCACACACATCCCAAACAAACAAATAATTTATATGTATATTCGTTATGTAATTATGGATTTGAGGGGCAGGGGAAGGTGTTGGTGACCTAAATTATAAAAATAATTGCTCTTTAATTGGATATGTACAATACAGCTTCATTCAAAATGTAAATTTCTCTAATATTAAATTAATATGCAAGAACGGTGTCATTCATCTGCTATTTTTAGATATTTGCAAGGCTATTTAGTTAATTGGCTGTACTACAATGTAATGGCAACCAGATAATGGTTCTCCCGCCTTGCCTGGCACAAGAGCATCATCCCACAGTCCAGACATAATGATTACAGATTTCTATGGAGGAAGTCTGAACTTTTAGCAAGAAGTGAGACTGACTCATAAGTGTAAGCAAATTTGTGTAATGAAGAGATTTGTTATGGATGAATTGCAAATAAATCCTGGCAGTGTAGCTGTTTTGAACATATACAAATCACTTTTAAGAGTCCTTTCCTAAAAGAAAGAATCTTTAACAAATGGTGCCGGCATAAGTGGATGCTAGTGTATAGAAGACCACAGATAGATCCATATCTATCACCAAGCACAAAAATTAAGTCCAAATGGATCAAAGACATCAACATAAATCCAGCCCCACTTTACCTCTTAGAAGTGAAAGTAGGAGGTACCCTTGAATGAATTGGTACAGGAGACTGCTTCCTGAACATAACTCTAGTAGCACAGACACTAACATCAACAATTAATAAATGGGACCTTCTGAAACTGAAAAACCTCTGTAAAGCAAAGGACACAGTCAACAAGACAAAATGGTAGTTCACAGAATAGGAAAGATATTCATCAACCCTATATCTCACAGAGGGCTTATTTCCAAAATACAAAGGACTCAAGAAACTAGTTACCAAAACACCAAATAATGCAATTAAAAAGTGGTGTACAGAACTAAATAGAGAATTCTCAATAGAGGCATCTAAAATGGCTGAAAGACTCTTAAGAAAGTTCTCAAAATCCTTAGCCATCAGGGAAATGCAAATCAAAACAACTCTGAGATACCATCTTACTCCTGTCAGGAATGGCTAAAATAAAAAAACATCAAAGACAGTTTAGGTTAGAGAGGAGGTGGAGAAAGGGGTACACTCCTCCATTGCTGGTGGGAGTGTAAACTTATACAGCCACTTTGGAAATCAGTATGGTGGTTCCTCAGAAAAATTGGAATTAGTCTACCACAAGATCCAGTACTTCCACTCTTAGGCATATACCCAAAAGATGCAGATTCATAGAACACAGACATCTGCTCAACTGTGTTCATAGCAGCATAGCAGCATTATTTGTAATAGCCAGAATCTGGAAGCAACCTAGATGCCCCTTAACTGAAGAATGGATGAAGTAAATGTGGTAATTTACACAATGGAACAATGGAGTACTACTCAGCTGAAAAACAACAACAAAATGGAATCATGAAATTCACAAGCAAATGGATGGAACTAGAAGAATCCATCCTGAGTGAAGTAACCCAGTCACAAAAAGACAAACATGATATGTACTCACTCATATATGGATTTTAGACATAGAGCAAAGATCGCCATCCTACAATTCACACCGCCAGAAAAGCAAGGAAACAAGAAGGATCCTAAGAGAGACATACATGGTCCCCTAACAAATTGGGAGCATGGTAGGGAGGGGAGAAGGATCTAAGTGAGAGAGAAGGGGAGAAGAGGGAGGGAGAGGAGGTCATGAGGGAGCAGGAAGATTGAGTCAGGGAAATAATAGAGAGCAAGAAAAGAGATACCATAATAGAGGGAGCCATTATAGGTTTTAAAGAAATCTGGAACTGGGGAAATGTCCTGAGATCTACAAAAATGACCCCAACTAACAATCTAAGCAATAGTGGAGAGGCTACCTTAAATGCCCTTCCCTGACAATGAGATTGATGGTTACCTTATTTGCCATCCTAGAGCCTTCATCAGTAGCTAATGGAAGCAGAAGCAGACACTCACTGCTAAGCAATGAGCTGAACTCCTGGAATCCAGGTGCAGAAAGGGAGGAATGAAGAGCAAAGGGCCTAAGACCATGCAGGCAAAACACACAGAAATAGCTGACTTGAACAAGGGGGAACTTGTGGACTCCAGTCTGAAAGCAGGGAAACCAGCATAGGACTGACCCAGACCCCCCTGAAGGTGGATGCTAGTTAGGAGAACTGGGCAGTCTATGGGGCCTCTGGTTGTGGATCACTATTTATCCTTAGTGTACGAATGGACTTTGGGAGCCCATTCCATATAGAGGGATACTCTCTCAGCCTCGACACATGGAAGAGGGCTTAGGCCCTGCTCTAAAGAATATGACAGACTTTGAAGATCCCTCATGAAAGGTCTACCCTCCCTGGGGAGCAGAAAGGAGATGGGGTGGGTGTTCAGGGGCAGGGGAGGATGGGAGGGTGAGGGAACTGGAATTGACATGTAAAACAAGCTAGTTTCAAAATTAAATAAAAAAATATTATCATAAAAAGAGTCCTTTCCTTTCTCTCAAAATTCAAAACAATATTGCTTTTATTCAAAATAGTGAGGATATAGAAACAACCTAAGTATTCCTCAACAAATAAATGGCTAAAGAAGGTGTGGTATCTGTTCACAATGGGATATTAGTCTTGTCCACTTTTCACAATGGGATATCGTTTATTCTTGTCCACTTGGTTGTGAGCCTTCACCTATAACATTGTTCACCCTTAATACAAGAAGAATCCCTGCCATTTGTGACAACATAGACATATAAGGGGAAACTATGCTAAGTTACATAAACCAGACACAAGGGTATAAACACTGTACAATCTCAACTAAGTCTTTTGTCATGAAATAATGAATTTATATAAACAGTAGAATTGCAGTTTCAGAGCTAAGGGTCTGAAGAGATAGGAGAGGTGGATGGGTTGCAAATTTTTAGTTATTAAAGAATTCCTAGATATCTAATGTATTCTGTGGTTATATGGCTAGCAATAATGTGTTAGAAACTTGAGATTTGTTTAAATCTTAAACATTATCAAAAGGAAGTAAATATATGAGGTAATGGGTAGATTAATTAACTTTGGGAAGGAATCATTATTCAATGTGTGCAAATGATATGCTATCTATTTTGTTAGCACCTCTGGCAAAAGGAAATTTTGCTGGACATCCAAACTCAATCCTTGGGTCCTGCTCACTGTTTTCTGTAACACCTCATATGTCTCCCTTCTGTTTATTATCTTTGGTATGCAGTTTCTCAATTAATTGCCCAAAGTCTGCCTCTCTCACAGTACTGAGGACTCTAATGAATAAGCCATTCATATGCCTTTTTCACCTACATTTATCCACAGTTAGCATTTTGCCTCTTACTTACATAGTAGGAGCACAGTAAAAAGTGATAAATTCAGTGAGAAGACAAACATAACTGGTAGATGCTAGACGTGGGTTGTCTCTTCAGATTGTTATCAAAATTTCTCATCTGTGTATAAAAACTTAGCAGATATGAAAGAAAGGCCAAAAGTTAGTAGTAAACATGAATTGTTTCACAATTTCAGTTGTAATTAACAACTGTAAGTTGTAATCTTAGGTTTGTCTTGCATGATAAAAAACACCATAGCCATAAACAACTTGGAGAAGAGAAGGTTTATTTCACCTTACAGCTTCGTGTCCATCTCCAAAGGTAGTCAAGGCTGGAACTCAGAGAGGTGATGCTTACTAACATGTATCTCATGGCTTTCTTATAGCATGCAGAACCACCAGCAGGAGTGGCCCCATCTACAGTGGGCTGGACCAATCCACATCAACTATCAATCAAGAAAATGAGGCTAATCTGATGAGAACATTTTATCAACTGATACTCTATCTTATAAAATGGCTCTAGCTTGTGTCATGTTGTTGTAAAAATGGACTTTGGGAGCCCATTCCCCAAGGAAGGATACTACCTCCACCCAGATACATGGAAGGGTGCCTAGGCCATCCACTCAAATGATGTGACAGACTTTGATGCTTTTTCATGGAAGGCCTCACCCACCTTGGGGATTGGATGGGGTGTGGAATGGAGGGGAACAAGGGAGAAAGAGAGGGAGAGGGAACTGGCATTGATATGTAAAATATGATTGTTTCTAAACTAAATAAAATGAAAACAAAAGAATTGTGCTTGCATTCCAGCCAAGTAGGTAAAGGAAGAAACAATCTTAGGGGGAATTAAAATAATTTAACAGTGTAGTTGTTGAAAGAATTTAACCAATACTAAAATACCATTTCTACACATTAAGATGATAAAAATTGTAGTTTGTCAATTGTTGATGAAAATATAGCAAGGGAAGCATTTTTTATAGCTACTACAGGATTTAAAATTCATAGTCTTTCTGAAAAGTAGGTACTATGCATTAGGATCTTAAAACATTCTTGGATTTATGGACCACTTAAAAATACATATTTGTGGATATGAGTTAAGGTCATGGAAAGTTGTATTTATAACCACAGTGGATGTGTTAAATGTTAATGGAGAATAAACTTTACCTATATTACAGGTTTAAATTTATAAATATAAATGAAGCATACTGAAATGGATGTCAGCATTAGTTATTGCAAGATGATATCTAAGAATAATTTACTTTCCCATTATCTATAACTCAATTTTCAGTGTAGTTTTCCACATGCCTGTTAACTGGGAAAAACTGTATCACAAAATAGCAAAAGCAAGGTCAGGTTAAAACCAGTCATTCTTCCCTAGTGAGTCGGGCATGATGTATGTTTATTCATCTTGTGCATCTAATTACATGATGTCACTATTCTATTGATGCAGAGACATCATGACCAAGGCAACTCTAATAATGAGAAAATACCATGTACTTGGGAGCATGCTTACAGTTTTAGAGGGTTAGTCAATAATCATTATGATAGGAAGTAGACAGGTACGACCCTACAGCAGTAGCTGAGAGCTTTATATCCTGATCCACAAGCAGGAGAGAGAGAGAGAGAGAGAGAGAGAGAGAGAGAGAGAGAGAGAGAGAGAGAGAGAGAGAGAGAGAGACTGGGCCAGGCATGGGCTTTGGAAATGGCAAAGCCCATGCCCAGTGACACACCTCCAGTAAGGCTGTGCCTTCTTGTCTTCCTAATTCTTCCCAAACACTTCCATCAAGTGGTAACTAAGCATTCGCATTCAAACATATGAGCCTATGGGGGCCATTCTCATTCAGACTACCAGGTAAATTAAGGCACTGAATTCATGCTTATATCATAACACCAAACGCACAGACAGGCATCACAACTTACTAAATGACTATTAGGGTTAAACACTAATAACCAGCATATGAAAATTTTATTTTGTCAATGCATAATCAGTATATTTACATGAGATATTAATTACCTTCCAATTTTCTACACACACTCATTTCAATATGGTGAATCTCTCAACTACCTTGTTGAAAAGGATACTCACAAAAATGCCAATATATAGTATATGACCAAGGAACTGAGGTTGGTGAAAAGATTTACAATCTCTAAAATAATGTTATTTAACCCACTCTCATTACATATATTTATAAAAATTTAGGTCTGAAATGTTACCCAGACTTTTAATGAAAAAAATAATTATCGGATACACAGTTGATTTTCCTAATTGTAGTTGTATTATCTGATATGGCTTAAATGATGATTAATTTCAAATTAAAAATCATGTGAGATAGAAGGCACTTCAGGAGTGTGTGGGGGAGGGAGTCTAAGATATTGTTATAATGTTGAGACCTATCCAGTTGCCAAAGAGGAAACCATTTTCTACAGTACAGTCTCACTGGAGATATTAACTACAGTCAAGTGTAGACCCCATCTCCACAGGAGGTGGTTAACAAAAAATGAACTTAACAGTATTTTTGTAGACTTTTCATCTCATGTTGCTTTGTTTGATCTTTTTTTTTTTTTTCTTACTGGCCTGTATATTATGTTTTCTGATTGCGTTTTTATGAGCTTTGTCTTTCTGTTTGCCTGCTTGCTTTCCATAGTCAGGAAGAAGCAACATGGTGTTGGGCGGGTAGGGATGTGGGGAGGAATCTGAAAGGAGCTGGGGGAAGGGGAAACATGATGTGATTGGAATATATTGTATGATTTTTTTTTTCAGAATGTAGAGTCCCCTAAAGGGAGTCTGAGGCACCAACCTATTTTTACTTCTCTCTGTCTAAATCCTTCTCAGCTACTGCTGCAATGCTACACCTGTCTGTTTTAATAAATTGAAAAAATTATTTAGTTTATTTATATTGAAAACAATATGTATATTTTAAAAAAACGTGCAGTAAGGAAAAAATTTGTAGCAATTTCACTTTTCCAATAGCTCTTTCTTAGAAATGCAAGCCAGTTAGATTGAATATCACACAGGAAAATTCTTATCTGGCAAAACACACTAAGGCAGACATTTCTGTTTTCTTAGTATTATTTACTGACTGCGGACCTTCAGTCTTTACTTCCTCTCAACCTGTGACTTTTTCAGTGTTCTTCCTCTTAAAGACCTGTGACTACTTTTTGCTTCCAGTTGTACATAATCTTTCTTTGTATTTTAAAACAATCAAAGAAATCATCTCGCTAAAGTCCACAAGAATTAACAGTGATGACCTCACTGGGTGAGGACTTTTGTCTTGATTCTGATACTGTGACATTTTCCATCCAAACAACCTTGCTGAAAAGAAAGAACCTTCTGTTGAGCCACCATCTCATAACTTAGTGTTGATAGTAAGTAACTGATGGAAAAGGGGAAAGAAAAAAAATAGAATACCGAGTTGTGCTCCCGAGAATATTAAGCGTAAGTAAAAGCCTGTCGCTGGCAGACCATCTCTCCATGTTTCCATCTGTAGGGGACCATCATGAAGTCTAGCCAACAGTACTCAAGCAGCTTAAGTCCTGGCCCCAGTCTCGTCGTCATGTGGAGCAGATATCTGCATGAACATGACTTGTGTCACCTCTGCTTGCCCCACCCGGACTGAGCAGAAGGGAACCAGCGAGCTTGAGTAATGAAATATGACTAACTGCTGAAATCATCTGCAGTATGAGAGATGCACACAGTAGGTCCACAGATGTCTGCCTAGGATATGCTTCTTGACTGGATCCCTGATGCCTGCCCTGCCCGAGTGCATCCAGTGCCTTTGCACCAAACAGAAGATACTATACAAAGCATTTCAACTAGGGTTCTACTATTCACATGCTGTCCTATTGGTAGGAAACTTGATTCAAATGACTCGTATGAAGTGTTTGTTTTCCTAAGAGTACAACTTAACAAAAGCCAGCAATACTAGATTTTTTTTTGTTCCTATTAATTCAGTTAAATTTGGACAAGAAAATGAAAATATTTTTCATTTGAGCATTTTGAAAATGAGGAATAGAGGAAAGGAATAAAAGAATGGTTAGTTCAAATAGAAAATTAGAACTGAAGTTAGAAATACCAAATATGTCCTACTTTGTGAGAATATTTTAGAACGTAAAATTTGCATAGCCATTGGATTACAAAAAGGCATGTGTTCATAAATTAATATGCCTAGATTTCTACCAACAATATTTTTGTCCTACATGAATTAATTGGCTGCTGCAGAAAGCAGATAGTTTGGTTGGTTATTAGTCTCCATGTTCTACAAATTCTCTTTCTCCTTCAATACAATCACATGAGAGACAGTGGGGAAATGAGTATGGCCATGGCTGCATGTAGCATTGTGTTGTGAGCAAAGGGGACTGAGAGGAATTGTATTCACCATATGTTTTACTTCACTGAAATGACCATAGACCAACACAGCATTCAAAAACCCTCATCACATTTGATATTTTAGAACTAAGAAAATTTCACTGTGTTTATCTGAGGCCCATGGAAAGAAAAAAGATAAAAAAATATATACAGGAAAGGGCTGTACATCCTTGCCATGTGATCCAACTCTGGTTATATTTTATATAATATAGTTATTACATTTTCATGCTGGTCTGCTGCCTAAGGAAATCAAAAAGAGGATTTTGTTATTTCATCCTCTTTTTCTTTGTCTAAAAAATAATTAAAATTCATTTATCCAAAAAAAATGCACCAAGAGCACCAGAAGAGACTAGTTTACCCTTAAGTATGTTAACCTTTTGGCTGGGGCTCTGTCAATATGTAAAGAATAATGTGTGATCTGTCTCAATTTCCCCAAGTTTTATCTCGATTTATTCACAAACTCATACTTGAGGGACAAAGTGAACTCTCTGAACATCTTTCAGCTCACAGCTTCACAGTGGCTAAAAGGGTTTGTGTATAAGTGAAGAAAAAATTAGCCCCCATTGACTGCCAAAAGTCTCTTCAGCATTGTAAAAAAAAAAAAAAAAAGTTTAATTGCATTCACTGATGACAAGTGTGGGTGTGCTTGGCAGACAAGGGGAAAGGAAAGGACTTTGCTATGTATTTGCTGTTGAAAATTCTCATTCTGCTAACACTTTCCCCATTCATGTCATCAAAAATAATTTTTACTGATTATGTTGACACTTTCATAATGCCAACATTTTTCTTACATTTTGGATTTAACTGTCATGATCTACATTCAAGTGTGTTGTCTTTTTTATATAGTATATATGTAAAAAAAATCTACTTTTTCAAACTACCAAGTTCAAGTTTCACATTGCTTTATGAAAACTAGTTCATATCTATACCATAATAGATGTGAACACATTCATTTTCAAGCCTCAGAAACTAAATTTGTCTTCCCAACCCGTTGATGTCTTAAAGTATATTAAGCCATGTTAGCTTACAACTCAAAGTGGCACAAAATAAGACAATTTTAGAAAGTGAATTACTTTGGTCATTTCCCTTTTGAAGGAGTTTCAGAGTATTTTTAATGTAAAAGAAATATAACCCAACAATAAAAATATAAAACACTGCAGGTTATTTTATATAATTGTTTTCCTAAAAACATAATTGCAAACCACATCTTATTTTCTATCACATATTTTATATTTCGAAGACATGTGCAGGCTGATATTCTAAGCCATCTCCATGGCACAACTCTTGTTCCTACAGTATTTCGGACATCAATCTCTCACATAAGAGGCTCTTCTCAAATTTCTTTTATTACTGATGATGAAAAAGTATGACCTCATCTTCAGGTTGCTGCATATATCTTCCCTTCCTTCTATTTCCTCAATTTCTAGTAGACTTAATCAGAGAACTCTTGAATCTTATTATAAAGTGGAAAGAGAAGGTTAATGATTTCATTGGTTGTATCTTCTAAACTATATTTAACCAAAGATAATCATAACTAGAAAACTCATGCCTATCCAAAGTAACTGGGAAATAAAATTTTAAAAAAATAAAGGAAAAAGGAGGGCTTGGGAAATGTCTCTGTGGGTAAAGTCCTTGTCACATAAGTACGAGGATCTGAGTTTACATGCCAGCTCCATGTAAACTCATGCCTGGCATGATAGCACAGGGCTTTTACTTCAGGACGTAGGTTGGAAGTGGGAAGAGAGTGGAGAACAGAGGATGGTTGATCTTGGGGGATCACTGGCCAATAAGTCTATCAGAAACGTCACATTCTTGGCCATTGAGAGATCCTGTCCTATAAACTAAGTATAGGACAATAGAGTAGAGGTAGATGCCCAACATCACACATGCCTACAGAATTGGATTCAATCTTCACCCCTCATCAAGGAATTTACTTTTTGAAACAAAGACTATTAAAGGAAACCATAACCAATCAATATGCAGAGTTTTAGAGTCCAGTCTCAATGGGAACATCTAAAAATCAGCTTCCTTACCTAAAGCTCAGGGAATATTGAAGGGGGGGTGGAAATGTTATAAGAGCTGGAGAACCAGGGTCTTTTCTGTAAGATTATGTGACTCCCAGTAACAGTAGAAGCAGTATGTATAAAGTCTCACCAACATGCCTGTCCAAACATGAACTAAATAAAGAGAACACCAATTACCACACCAAACTAGATGGGGAAAAGTCCACAAGGCCTCAACTCTATGCAAAGAACTACCAGAAACAGTAAATCTGGGATGGGAGATGTGACCCTTTCCAGGGAAGAGCACTCCTCCATCGAGTTTGGTATCTTAGTTGATTCCTTATTTGCTCAGCTCATGTTTGGGCTGTCTTGTTAGCTAAGACTTTCTGAGTGTAGCTTCTGGTGTAAAGAGGAGCCACAGTCTCATTGCAAAGGTCTTTCTGCCTTTTCTTCCACAGTGTTTCCAAGCCTTAGATGCCGGAGTGTTTTGTCAATAATTAATGGTTTTCAGAGAAAGAAGGGAAGGGAGAAATGTAATTAAGTGCAATGTCAAAAATACTTTCAAATTTAAAACATAAAGTTTATTTGGAGGAATTTCACACATATGTATGAAATGAAAAAATCTGTTAAAGTTGAACACACTTTCTCACATGTGCACACACAGGCATACAAAAATAAAAAAATTAAAGATAGAAAATATAGGTTGGAGAATAATGGACAACAAAGACAAAAATGTCAAAGGATAGGATTAAATAGCAGAGTAACAGAGGTTGGGAATGAGAGAGAGTGGGAAAGAGAGAACCTATAACTTTGTTAAAGGAAAATGATAAAGGCAACATGTTGTCTACAGGAATCCACCTAGCATGCACTTCTGGGACTATTAAATACACAGAATAAATCACCCTAACCCTTCCACCTCCCTGCTCCCCCAATCCTATCCCAGGGACATCGACCAAACATGACATAATATGCTAATATAAGACCAGGCACATACCATCACATTAAGGCTGGATTAGGAAACCCAGTATGAGGAAAGGGGTCTCATAAGAAGGCAGAAGAGCCAATGACCATGCCTGTTTCCACTATTAGAAATCTGACAAGAACACTAAGCTACTCAGTCACAATATATATACAGAAGACCTAGGTCAGACCCCTACAGGCCTCCTGATTTCTAGGTGCTTTCATGAGTTCTGGTCAATTGATTCTATGTGCTGTGTTCTCATGGTATCCCTGATGCCTCTGGTTCCTCCAATCATTCCTCCCTTCCTCTGCAAGACTCCTTGAGCTCTATGTGATGTTTGGTTGTGGGACTCGTCTACTATCAGTTTCTGGATAAAATCTCTCTGGTTTCTTCAATGGGGATTCTGCTAGGCTTCAGTCCCAGAACACTCTGTAGGCAGGGCAAGCTTTAGGTAGAAGATTTTGTGGCTGAGTTGATGTCCTAGTCCCTCCACTTGAAGCCTTGCCTGGTTGCAGAAGATTTCAGGTTCAGTCTCCATGTCCCCCAGTACTAGGAGTCTTTACTAGGGTTACTCTCATAGATCCCATGGGGTTTCCTTTGCACTAGGTTTCCAACATGCCCCCGAATTCCAGTCATTTCACATAGTATTTACTCCCCTTCACTTGATCTCCCCTGTTCCCAACCCCACCTGCCCCTAATCCACCAATAAATCTTTTCTAGTTCATAGAGATATCGTTTCCTCTCCGCTTAATCCCTCCTTGATATTTAACATCTTTGGACCTTTGAACAATCGCATGATGATCTTTTACTTTACAGCTGGTCTGAGTTACCTCACTCAAGGTGATGTTTTCTAATGCCATCCATTTGCCTACAGATATCATGATGTCATTGTTTTTAACAATTGAACAATACTCCATTGTGAAAATGTATATTTTCTTTATCCATTCATCAGCTAGGGAACAACTAGATTGTTTCCAGTTTCTTCCTATTATGAATAAAGCTACTATGAACATAGTTGAGCAACTATCCTTGTGGAGGGATGGAACATTCTTTGGATATATGCTCATGAGTGGTATGGCTGGGTACTGAGGTCAATCGATTCACAATTTTCTAAGGAACCGCAATATTGATTTTCACAGTAGCTGTATAAGTTTGCATTCCCGCCAACAAGGGCTACTGTTCCTCTTGCTTATATATACTATCATATCATCTGCAAATAAAGGAACTTTGACTTCTTCCTTTCCAATTTTTACCCCTTGATCTCCTTTAGTTGTCTTATTGCTCTAGTCAGAACATCAAGTGCCATTTTGAATAGATATGGAGAGAATGGACAGCCTTGTCTTTTTCCCTGATTTTAGTCGAATCACTTTGAGTTTCTCTCCATTTAATTTCATGTTGCCTGTAGACTTGCTATAAATTGCTTTTATTATGTTTAGATATGTTTATTGTGTCCCTGATCTCCCCAATACTTTTATAATGAAGAGGTGTTGAATCAAAGGCCTTTTCAGTATTTCTCCCTCCTTTCATTTGTTCCATATCTATATGAGCTGAATCTTGTTTTTATACTGTGTCTTATAGCTTGATTGTGATACTCATTTCACAAAGAATACACATATCAATATGTATCAATATAATACCTTAAGTAGATAAAATTACTTTGTGTCAATATAGCTCAAAACACTGACTATTTTTAAGTATAATCAATTGATATTGTTTCTTCTCTGAATTTTTATTATAATTATACACATCAGGAAAATTATAGTGCTCAGCTCTGCACTGACTGTATCAGATCTTTTCATCTCATTAAGTCACAAAATATCTTCATTATCCTTGAGATGGTTACATGTACCTTAATGACCTGTTATAATATGCTTTAAGGATTGTCTTACCAGTTGGCACTTAAAGAACAGTTACAGGTTATTTAAACCACAACAAGTTTATTCCATAATAAGGAAGTAAATAGGTTAGAACTTTGTTTTGGAAGTGAAATGAAGGGAGGGTTTTTTTTTGTGTATGTGTGTGTGTGTGAATGGAAGAATATACAGAAATTAGTCTAAATATATATGTTTGTTACACATTCATACAATAGAAAGTCACATATTTAATGCAACTTTGGTAGCACAAAATAGTTATACATCTTCCAAAATTCTTTTAGTACAATGGGAGCAGTAATAGGTTATATGAAATTTTCACAAGGCTTTAAAATTCATTCCACTGTGACATTTTTAATAGCCAACTATTACAGTACTTACCATTAGACAGGAAGTTACAGATTGCAGAAAGAATAGACACTGGGCATGTGCAAGGTCCTAGGTTCAATTTCCAGCACAACACACACACACACACACACTCACACACACACACAAAATAAATAAATAAATAAATAAATAAATAAATAAATAATTTTTTAAAAAAAAGGAACTATACTCTTTTCTTGAAAAAAAGTCACAGGAAATATTGGTGTCATGAAGACTTCTAGAAATTCTTCAGGGAAACAAAAGATATCATTAAAATAGAAATATCTTAAGAGTAAAAATTTGAACAAAATACAGTTGGTTCAAAATCCAGGAAAGTAGTTCATTTCAAAATATTTGTGAGTAAAATTGCATGTTAATGCATATCAATGATATTGAAGAGATATAAATGCTTACCATCCTTACTTGATCATTACCCTTAAATATGGATATGGAACTATACTATATCCCACACCTAAGGAAAAAATACATCTTTAAAAACAATTAACTTTCTGGGTGGTGGTGGTTTATGCCTTTAATTCCTGTACTCTGGAAGCAGAGGTAAGTAGATCTCTGAGTTTGAAGCCAACCTGGTCTACAAAGTATGTTCCAGGACAGCCAGGGCTACACAGAGAAACCATGTCTTGAAGAAACAACAAGAAAAAAAATGAACTTACTTGAGCTGACTCTTTAAAATGGAATATCTCAAATTCATTTGACCATTAAACCATTTTTAAAGTATTGCTTGTAAAGCCATAGTAAAGCCACACTCTTGGGAAGGAAATAACCCTGGGGTATGCCCAATCTGTTAGCATTGCTAGCTTGGCTTCTCGGCTCTGCTGCCTGCATAATATGGTCTGATCCAGTGGAGTTGCTCTATCTCAAACTCAAACACTGTCCCAGTCTCTTTGTTGATGTTTCTTCTAGGCACTGGTGACCATGAAAGCAGCAGAGAGAAGTCATTCACCCAAACCACATCTATCAGCATCACAATACAACAGTGCTAAACATTTCTACTTTATTCATGATTGCATAGTGTTTGTCTTATTATGCCATAGCTCCAAAAGATATTTGGCTTAGATATTTGGCTTATAAACAATGCAGACAGTTGATTTAGTTTGTGATGAGGGTCCATTTCCTGAATCATAGTTGGTGACATCTGTGCATTTACATATGAGGAAAGGAGCAAAACAATCCTGGGGTCTCATTTATAAGGGACCTAATTCCATTCATGTTGGCTCAGTGAATAATCTAGTCATACAAAAAGACCCTTCTTCTGATGATATTGCCTTGGGGATTAGAATTTCAATGTATGGGGCAGGAGTAGAGGGTACACAAGCATCCTGAGCTCTGTAGTCTCCAATGTGATCACAGCGGAGCCAAGGGGGCTGTCTTACCAATGTGCACTATGTTGTAGTGAACTTACTCATTGCAAATCGCCTCTTGAAAAATAACATTGGATACCCTAAGGAGTTGTTTCACCATCCTTAAAATTTGGAGGTCTATGAAAAAGATTCCAAAACAATTTGCTTTAAGACTAGAGAAAGATGCCTAGAAGTTGTGGCTTCAGTTTGTCTCCCTGACTTTTGTTAACTCACTTATCAATTAAAATCCCTCGCTATAACATGATAAATAAATGACCCAGAGACAAATATTGGGGTTCAAGCTGAAGATCAGGGAAGCAAAGTAGCGGGCCACTAACCACTACCTCCTGCTGAATGTGCTGACTCTGCTGCCTCTCCTCAGTGTGGCTGGAGAATTCTGAGACTAAATGTCTTCCTATCCTCTATGTGGCTGGAGTGGCTGGAGAATAAATCCTTATACGAGACCTTACTTCTGTACTATATACCTCCCTAGAAATGGAATTAAAGGCATGTGATCCCAGGTTCTGAGATCATCTTTGTGTGAGCTGTTTCTCTTTAGGACTGGATCAATCTTGTCTACATGCGGATAGCCTTGGACTCACAGAGATATGTCAACTTCTTAATGCCCAGTCCTAGATTGAAGGTATTTACCACCACCTTTTAGCTTCTGGCTGCTGAGATTAAAGGTGTGTGCCCAGTTTCTATGGCTTGTGGCTAACTTTGCTTTCTGAATCATCAGGTAAACTTTAATAAATCATGCATAATATATCACCACACCTTCAGTTATTGGCTTTCATTTTTCATTTTGCTACACAAGGATATATGAATTACTGTCTCTTGACCAAAAAAAAAACCAAAAAAAAAAAAACAAAAAAACAAAAAACAACAAAAAACCCAATTGCTTTGCTTTGTTTTGTTTTGGTACAGGGTGTTAAAGGCAAGCTCTTGGTCTTTCTTCTTATCCTTCAAGGACTAGGATTTTCATTTGAATAGTGTCGTGCCCAAATAACTCAGAGGTTTTAGGACCCTTTTGATCTAACTTTTAACAAACTCTGGTCATCAATATGGAAAGACTTTGACACAGTCAGCCTAGGCATGAAAAATGAAGGTCAGTTCAATTAAGTAAAATTACCTTTACATTTTCAATCATGGCAGGGGTGGCTATAGTGTGTTTTTTTAATGAGGAGAAAGATAACCTGGGAGGCACACAAAAGCAATGACCTGCAATGTTTGGAAGTATTTTTGAACACTCCTGACAAACAACACAAAAGGGAGATATACCTGGTAAGAGGGGTTTGTTAGTCTTTGTATTGGAGGGCTGAGAGCATTATCCACTTGTGTGATATAACTCCATTTGTGCATATGTTTAAATAAACTTATAAAATAGCGTTTCCCAATGACTTTTTCAAAAACTCTTTAGTCTTATATATGTCCCATTCCTCTTTCTCCTGCCCCATATAAAGCCACTGCTCCTTTTCTCCTTAAACATTTCATAGCAGCTGAGTCCTAATACCCCTTCTGTAGCAACCCCTTCTTCACCCTTCCTTCTGTGGTCCTTTTCTACTGTCCTGGTTTCTGCATTACTTCAAGCCATAGAATCAAATCTAAAGACTTAAAAGCAGGGTGCCTCCTGGGACTAGAAGGTAAGATGTTCCCGGTGAAGATGCTACATGCTTACAATACAGGATTTGGAGGAATCTGACTAGAACTGATCCAAAACTTTCTCTGCGGAGTGGCTCTCACACTGTCCACAGGTGCAAGTTTCCAGAGAGAGGAATAAATCCATAGCCTGATCTAGCTGTAAAGCCTTGAACCATAACAATGATCAACATGGCAAGATATCCTCAGTGGTGCAATAGTGGCACTTGCATCTTAGGGTAAATCAACAGCTGTCTAACTGGAGTTATGGCCTCCTAAAAAGGAAGCAATTGATGCTCCATACAATAAACCTACCCAATTTGTGAAGAAGTTGTGGACCTTAGAAGAGATCTGCAACTTCCTGTTTCCCAGGTCCATTCTAAATGCCTAATCTTCTACCCACAGGTAACTGTAGCTCTAATTGTTCTTCAGGGAAACTTTATGCAAGGGTTGAAAATTATTACCAAAATACACAACTGCTCAAAATTCAGAGAGTAAATGTCTCTAGAGTTCCTGGCCACGAATGATACATCTACAGCATAATGCTTATACCTCAGGCTCAGTGAACATTGCAGAAGAAGAGGCAGAATGACTGTAAGAGCCAGGGTTCTAGGATGTCTGCTTCTAGACAGTGTCCTCTAGACATGGCCGGGAAGCTGCACCCATGAGATCTCTACAGCATAGCTGCCTAAACAAGTTTTGAATATTGACAACTCCAGTTGACATGTCAATGAGGATGGGGGAAATCTTACAGCGTCTCACACCTAGATGAATAATTCCATGCAATTGGTGACCGAGAAAGAGAAAATAAGTTTTCTTCTAGGATAAACATGTACATATAAGCAACATTAAATGGAAACAGTCAGTTCTTGTGTATGTATATGTATGTTGTGTGTGCATATAAATGTACGTGTTTGCATAGATGTTGTATGTGACAACAATAATTAAAGAAGAGATCATGATATGTGAGAGAGTGGAGGGGGCTTGGCAGAGGTTGGGGTGGGGAGAGGAGGTGAAGAAATGGTGTAAATATAGTACTTATGTGAACGTTTCAAAGAAATAAGTGCTGGGTGTGGGGGGAGCAGAGACCCTGCTCCCACTAATGCAAAAATTCTGGTTGCTCTGTTTCTTGCTCTGCTCTATAGCTCCAATCATTTCCCATAAGTCTGAACAGCTTTACTTATTCTCCTGAATCCACCGTCAGACAGCTGGTGGCAATGTGCAGAATAAAGAGACCTGGACTGTGTAATGGGAGACTGAGCTCTAATTCCTTCCTCTCAGCTCCACCAAAGTTTGTCTCAAAAGGACCCTAGGACCTACTTTTTATTATTGACCAGATACTCTTCTACCATTTAAACAATGGAGTTTGGTGTTTGGTTCTTACTTCTTGTTCCTTCTAACAGATTGTATCAAGTCACCAAGTATGCATGTGCATGATGAATATACCCACATACATACATACAACACACACACACACACACACACACACACACACACACACACACACATACATACACACAGAGAGAGAGAGCTTTAAGTCACAAATGATGACTCTAGTACACTGAGAATGCCATTTATTACTGACTAATGAAATTATTCTGAGGTCAATAATATATGAATCATTATTCACTGTGATGTCTTCATGGCAATGACAATTTTCGTGCTATGTATTTTCTAATGATCTTGGGACCAGTTTTGCATTTTGTTACTGAAATAAAAATACATGATGCACACGGGATTATCAATCAAAGTCAAACACAACAATAAACTATCAATAAGGTCCGTCAATTACTTCTTACCTTTGTGGGTTTTTAACCTTTTAATGGAGAACACAATGTTTATATTTGATCCTTCTACTTAAGAGATATAATTTATATTATTCCTGTTAAGTGTTCATGCTTGTTCCTTAAAACTTAAGCAGTAATCCATTGATTCTCTATTCTCATCAACTATTTTCTTCAAATAATTTTTATCTCTTGTAATAAAACCTTGTGTACTGAAATTTAAGAGCATAGTATTACAATTATAGGTAAAAACTATTATTGATAGTTTATAGACCTGGATGCTATACAATTTATGAAGCCAAAAATTAGTTGCTGCCCAGGAAACTGGTATAGACTGTTCTTTAAGCAGTTTGGTTTCTTTTGGACGGATCAGCTGATACACTCTAAGAGTAGATTTTCAACTTCTACTTACAAGAACTTATGCTTCTGTTAGTTGATATTCTTATAAATAGACATAGTCAAATCCTGGATTTATTTACTTCATTGGCAAAGACCATCTTTAGCATATGGTACCAACCAAATCCCTATGCCATATTTATTGAAAATCAATCACAATTGAGAAATACTTGGAGATTTTTCAAAAGTAAACTGGGGCCAATACTCATTGTTTAAATGAAAACCACTAGGTATTTCATAGCAGATTATAAAACCCTAATCTCTGCTCTAACCCATCTTCATTACTGGCTAAATTGAGGGAGCTCCAATTACCTTAAGAAGTTAAGAAATGAATCTAGATGGAGAAACCCACAGAAACAGCTGACCTGAACAAGGAGGAGCTCATGGACCTCAGTCTGACAGCTGGGAAATCAATAGGATCAAACCAGAACCCCTGAATGTGGGTGTTAGTTAGGAGGACTGGGCAGTCTATGGGGCCTCTGATAGTGGAACATACAAAATGGACTTTGGGAGTTCGTTTTACAAAAAGGGATACTCTCTCTACCTAGACACATGGGGGAGGGCCTATGTCCTGCTACAAATGATTTGACAAACTTTGAAGACTCCCCATGGAAGGTCTCACCCTCCCTGCAGAGCAGAAAGGGGATGGGATGGGGGTGGAGTGGAACAGGGAAGAGAGGAGGGTGAGGGAACTGGGATTGACATGTAAAACAAATTTCTTTCAAATGTAAATAAAAAATATTAACCTACAAAGAAATAAATGAATCTAGGAAGGCAGACTATCTTTTTTTAAAAAAATAATGTTATTACATTTATTTTATTCTGGGGGAGTGTGTGTTATTGTTTGTATATAGAAGTCAGAGGGCAACTTGGAAACGGTTTTTGTTTTCCACCATTTGGGTTTCAGGAATTGAACTCTGGTTATTGGTTTTGAGGACAAACTCCCTTACCTGCTGAGCTATCTCAAAAGCCCATTGAGATGATCTGGGGCCTTTAGATGGACATAGGTAAGATAGATGGAGAATAATTGCACTGTTGTGATGGGAGATGTCATTCTGTAAATATGTTTCTTGTATTGGTTAATGAATAAAGCACTGTTGGCCAATAGGGAAGCAAGATAGGTGGGACTAGGAGACAAGAGGAAAGAGGAAGTAGTTGGGAGGGTCAACATGTAGAGTCTGGAGAGAACAGAGGTCCGGGCCCTCTCACTGGTAAGACGAGACTACATGGAAATATTTAGATTAATAGAAATGGGTTAATATTTAAGACAGAGCTAACCGATAAGAAGCTAGTAACTGACCAACAGCATGTATATCAAATACAGAGTCTCTGTGTGTTATTGGGGGCTGGTGTGGCAGGGGGCCCGAGCCGGCAGGGAAAAACCTACAGGTAACACTGTTGCCTATGTATGGAAAAAAAAGATAAAGATGTTACGCCTCTGAAATATTAGAGCTTTTTCTTGCATCAGCTATTCTACCTCAACTATCCTCATTAATGTAACATAAGTAACAAATATTTATCTTAATCATATTCTGTCTCCATTAAGAATCCTAGATGATAAACCAGCAAATAAATATAAGTATAAACAGTCCCAACTATTAAAGCAAACACCTACTTGTGCTACAATAAGAACAGCGTATGTTTCCTAAGCACTTTTCACATACCAAGGAAAACATCCTTACTTACAGATCACGAGATGAAATCCAGATGACTAAAAAGCTGAGTCAAGGCCCATGAGTAAGTAATACAGCTACAACTCGGTCCAACTGTGTTGCATTGCAAATCCTAAATTGTTAAACTTGGCTACATTTTCTCTTAGTTCTCATGTTCATCCTGTATCTTTTCAGCAAGTGATAGAACCTATGATCAAAACAACATGCCTACTGAATGATAGGACCCCTTTCCCTTAATAGTTCTAATTTCTAAGCCTGTTGAAAATTATAAATCTGAAATTTAAATCTGTTATCATTGAAAATCTTGTTGGTAAGCAAATCAATCTATTGAAGCTAGTTGAACAGAAAATCAGTTTGCTGATCCTATCAGATTCAAATGCATACATATTCACATATAGGACTATCTACCAGCTTTTTCCAGGAGTTTCACCACCAGAGGCCCTTGGGGGCATACTATGGACACCACATGTGTACACATCATCACTTTCCAGAAGTCATCTGCCATCACAGTCATGGGAATGGCTCAGACTTCTTCCCCACTCTGCTTGCCCCAGACCTTAGATTCTGTATGGCATTAAACCCTGACTCTTAGTGTTGTTTCTCCTAAATAAGACAATCTCAGAGAAGTATCTCTCTTTGATGAAGACTGGGTTTCTGGTGACAGGGTTCTGACTTCCACATTAAGTACCTGGATCTTACAATGTGGGAAACTCTTCTCGCATATGCCATCTGTTCAAAAGATGCTTTAGGACCACCATGACATGGCATCCTCTCATAAAAATGTTAACTCAGAGGCATACAGAAGCAAACACTGGGAAAATAGGAATGATCTTTTAACATGCTTTTTTACTTGGAAAAGAGCAGAGATGTTGAAGAAAAAGGAAAAGCAATGATTTCAGGAATGCTAGATCTTCAGGATAATGTGGATGACACTTCATGTTGAGGTTTCTGCAGGCCTCTAAATAGTATGTTCATAAACACATGTTTAGCAACGAACACCTCCAAAATGTGCACACAAACATCATAAAATATAACTAAAAGAGTTAGTTTCCATAGAATAAAGGTCAGGAATATTAAACAATTCACAGGAGATGGATGAGGTCAAAAGAAAGGAAAAAATATTTTGGCTTTTAATGGGTTAGAAATGACAGCATAGAGAGTGCTTGTATACAGTGATCACAAAAATTAGACTAGGACTGTCTACCAAGTTTGTTTTAGTCCTACTTCTTCCCATGACTTTAACCTATTTTGTAAATTCCATGAATAATATGTATCATGAGGTGCCAATACAGCTCCTGCCTTGGTATGGAGCTTAGCCTTTAAGGTTTTGTTGTTGATGATGTTTGTTTGTTTGCTTGTTTTTAACCACATTCATCTTTCAACTGAAATTTGCAAAATGAATAAGTGGATTTTATTTGTTTAGGTTAAGTAGACTACCAATGACTACTTAAATAGTTGGAGAGAAGATTGCATTCATAACATGAATGTCTAGCAAGCACTGAATATTTGACTGTGTAATCTAATGAAAAGGTGCCTAGACAATCAATTTCTCATCTGTTTTAATTATCAAACACACAAAATTTGTTTTTGAAACACTGCATCACAGTTGTATGGTGCCTGTGACTCACATTGTAGGGGCCACTGCTTCTCCTAAACCCAGGAGTTATAATCGTCACTACCCTTTTCTCTTTCCAATACTGTGTCCAAACAACATTTTTTTAAGTAGTCACATTGATCATATTGATTAATGCTCCTTGTAGAAAAGATGAAAAATCGATTTGTTCTTCTAAACCTTGACTGCATGTATGGTATTTGGAGTGTCGGTTCCTTGAGCACTGTGAGAGCATTCTTCTGCCCTTTCCATTCTGACTGATTACATCTGCAGATGGAAATCAGGTGTGAAAATCCATTAGGCTGCTTCACAACAGGACAAACTTTGACTCATATTGGGCTCTCATGTTCTCTCTTCCTTAATTAAAGCACAAGAACATTTTACCATAGAGAGAGAATGAGATAGATTATGGATCGTATTCCTTCTAATGGCATGTGTTTCATCCAATTGGGGAATAATACACTTCTTACTTCATTGCTTTGCAAAAAGCCACTTACTTGGTTCTTCACAGGAAAGAATAAAGAGCTTGATTTCCGTAGACCTCTCAGTTATCCATGCCACAAAAGAGAAATGAAGTGTACAGCTGTTTCCCCCAAATTACAGCATTTTTTTCACTAAACATTTTAAAAGCCAAATAAAGAATAGCATTTAAATGATTTAGTAACATTGAGTCTTTTTTTAGAGCAAAAATAACCCTTAATGTTTGCAGCATATAAAAGCAGTTACAAACACGGGCTTTCTTGTCAGATGGCCTGGATTACAGTCCTGCCTTCCCAAGCATTAGCTCTGTGACCCTTGGTGATTAGCAAAGCCCCTTGTGCTTCCCTACTTCCCTCTGTATGCCAGTAGTTATAAACACTAAATAGCAAAATGTAACAGGCAAATTTTAAATTTAAAAATGCAAGACAACTACAATAAGTGCATCTTAGGCTTGTTTTGTGATTTAGCTAAGATAATGTAGCCCAATGTTTAACCATAGTTAATGGTTCATTATCTTATGTTTTATGTTTGGTGCATTTTTATCACAGAAAAGCAGAGCCAGTTTTGAAAAAAAAAAAAAAAAGACAGAAAAAGATCATTTGATAATTTGGTTTTTTATCTTACTTAGTTAAATGAACATCAAGCATTTTATTTTCTGGGTCTAGTGAGATAATTCAGCAGGTAAAGTCACTTCCACCAAGACTCATACTAGACTGATACCTGAGTTCAATACCCACAATCCATGTGCTGTGCTGTGAGAAGAGAACTAACTCCCACAAGTTGCCCTCTGACCCCTACATATGCACATGATGCACCCCTCCCACATACACAAATAGGCAAATGAAAAGAAATTTATTTTCTGAAAGCTTAAATGGCAGTGTGAAACTGTGTGTGTGTGTGTGTGTGTGTGTGTGTGTGTGTGTGTGTGTGTGTGTGTGTGTGTGCTTTATTTGATAGTAAATAACAAAGTAGGCAGAGTCCTCCTTGGGTACTTTACAGGGTCACACTAACCAGCTTATTTCAACCGAAGTAATCACAATAGCAATAATATAAAATGAACAGCCAGCATACAATAGCTAGTTTAGCTTTTGTTGATTTTTAAATTGAAACAATTACTAAGAAAAACAGCATGAGATTCCAACATATCTGTGATAAAGGAGGAATATACAAACTTGTACAGAAGTAGACCCTTTATAGGAAAAGAAAAGGTTTTGAAAGACCAGAAAATGCAAATTAGATTGCATTTTGTAAAGCATGACTGCTCCATTTTAATGAATTTCTAGAGACGCAGACGAAAATGATGTGAGAATTCTTCCATGTCTCCCGACTATGTGCTCTGCCAGTGCTTACCATTAGATGTTTTAGATGCAGAAACAATGCTTTTCAGTGTCTATTGAGATGATTGTGCAACTCTGCCAGTATCTTTTATAACAAACTAGTATTAGAATAAACATAAGAACTACTCACAATGAACCAATACCTCATACTGTAGTAAATGAGGAAAAATATAAATACTTCCACTGAAATCTATAATAAAACAAGGGTGCCCACTTTCACTGTTTTTAATAATAGTGTTCAGATTCTTAGAGCAATAAGAGAATAACAAGAGGATAGAATAACCAAAGGCAAACTATCTCTGGTTATGGATAATCCTATCCTCAAAAGACTGAAGAGTCTACCCAGGAAACTTTAACATTTTCAGAAAAGTGGCTTGATACAGAATCAGCATATAAAATTCAGAAGCTTCCTATATTCCAATGACAAACATGCCAAAAAAGAAGTTAGAAAAATATTCCATTTATAAATAGTCAAACAGACAAAATCATCACAAATATCATAGCCCATAACCTAAAATTATACTACAGTGCGAACTTAAAAGGAATGCTATCTGGAACAAAAATAGGCATGTAGACCAAAGGAATAGAATAAAATACCCAGAAGTAAGCACACAGCTATATCCACCTAGATCTTGGCAAAGGTACTAACAACATACATTGGCATAAAGACAACACCTTCAAAAAACAGCACTAGGAAAGCTACATAGAAAAAAGAAATTAGATCCACACTTGTTTGCCCTACACAGAAATAAATTTAAAATGAATCTGAGATCTTACCATAACACATGAAACGTTGAAATTTCTAGAGAAAAGGCATATGAACCTTCTTAAAAGAGGTTCATGGGATTCCAGGAATTAAATAGTCTGTCCAGCAAAGAAAGGTCAACAAGAGTAAAAGCAGTCTTCTGAGTGACAAAAACCTTTGTCCACTACCCACCACTGGGTACTTAATATCAGGAGCACACAAATAATTATGAAAACTAAATTGCAAAAGTCAAATCCTCCAACCAACAAACTGACTAATAAACTGAGCAGGTCTTTCTCCAGAGAAGAAACACAGTGGGTTAACCAAATATCTAATAGAGCATTCAACATTGTTAACCATCAGAGAAACACCAGATAAAACTACTCTGAGATTCTATCTCACTCCAGTCTGATGGACAGCATCAAGAAAACGAAAATTGACCCATGGTGGTAAGGATGTAAGGAAAAAGGAACTCTTCACTGCTTGTGGGAAAGTAAACTGACCACCACTGTGGTACTCAGATAGATGAATCTAGAAAATATTATACTGACAGAGGTGATTCAGATTCAGAAACATAAACACAGGATGATCTCTCTTTGTAGACCCTAGCTCTGAATCTATCCATCTACCTACCGTCTATTATCTATCATCTATCCATCTACTATATAATATCATCTATTATCTATTTATCATCTATCTATCTATCTATCTATCTATCTATCTGATGGGAGATGTTATTCTATAAATATGTTTTTCATATTTACAGAATATGAGAATTCTGGTTAATTAATAAAGCACTGTGGCCAACGAGAAAGCAAGATAGGCGGGGCTAGGAAACAAGGAGGAAAGAGGAAGTAATTAGGGGGAGTTAGCATGTAGAGCCAGAGGAAGCAAGACTCTGGCCGCCACCCTCGGATAAGATGACCACGTGGAAATACTTAGATAAGTAGAAATGGGTTAATAATTAAGACAAAGCTAGCCCATAAACTATAATAGTAACTGGCCAACAGGATTGTATCAAATACAGAGTCTCAGCGTGTTATTGGGGCTCGCATGATGCTGGGACAGGGCGTCCAGCGGGGAGGAACAAAGAGTGGGACCAGACCAGCAGCTGGGAAAAATGTGCTCATAACATCTATCTATCTATCTATCTCTCTCTCTCTCTCTCTCTCTCTCTCTCTCTCTCTCTCTCTATCTATCTATCTATCTATCCATCCATCCATCCTAGAGACAACACAGAAACAAGGAAATTAAGAGGGGAGGGAGGAAGCCAATATAAAGGGTGATAGAGGGAGGAAATGCAAATAACCGTAAGAATGTCTTCAAAAGCCTTAGGGGTGTGTGTGTGTGTGTGTGTGTGTGTGTGTGTGTGTGTGTGTGTGTGTGTTCAAATGAAGATATTCTACTTGGAGTGATAATGCTTTTCTCAAGAGCTGCAGACTACCAGAGCCAGGCATGTAGGAAAGTATAGTATACTATAGTAGCTGGAGTCAAAGAAACTCCCAAAATAATATAATCTTTTTTTTCACTGCTCTTAGTTGCCTAATAGAACTTGAAGGTAAAACCTACTGCTGAAAATACCACACACTTCATACAATGGACATGGAGAAATTAAACTAGAACTGACCTAGAAGCCTCATCCCTGAGGTATGTTAAAGCGGTATGCAAGCTGACCATGGGGAAAAACAATGAAAAGTCCTACCAAGTTGTAATGCCTGTGAACCACAATGACCAGCATGATGAGATATGCGCAAGGGTGTGATAGTGGTATTTAATCTTGTGGTTAAACAGCAACTGTTTAGTTGGACTTAAGGCCCACTTTATGTAAAGAAAGTCATGCCTGGTACTGTCAGTCTGGAGAGTATGGAACTTACATGAGAGCCTACACACTCCACTTTTGTCACAGCATATTTTCTAAGAACATTCTTCATTTTCTTCATCACATTGATAAGTTCTTCTCTTAATCAGACCAGCTTTTTTTTCCCCTCTCAGGCTGAGAACATTACAGAAAAAACAATTAGTTAAAATGTAGAGAACAACTGACCATAAGGATACAGTCTCTCTAAACCTGAGGCTCAGTTTACATACCACCTCTAAACCTGAGGCTCAGTTTGCATACCACCTCTAAACCTGAGGCTCAGCATACATTGCAGAAGCAGAGGCAGAAAGACTGTAAGAGTGGAGGACAAAGATGTGTCCTCTGAGATAGTGTCCTCTGTATATGACAGCAAGCTGCACCCATGAAATCTCAAAGATATGGTCACCTCGCCAAGAACCAAGACCCATATCATGACATCATTAGTTAATATGCCAACATAGATGAGAAAACTCACAAGGCTCTATACTTAGATATATCATAACCACATATGAACAACACTAAATAGACTCATGGTGTGTGTGTGTGTGTGTGTGTGTGTGTGTGTGTGTGTGTCCTATAGCTTAAAAAACAGTCATGAATTTGAGAAGAAGTAGGGGAAGGGGGGCATATGGAAGGACTTGAATAGGGACAAGGGAAGGAATTATATAAATTATATAAATACAATATTCATGTATGTAATTCTCAAAAAAAATCCCCCAAAATTAAATAATTATGACAGCTTCTTATCATGCACCAGTCATTCTGTTATGTGTGATTTGTGTGTTCTTTCACCCCTACACATGTATGAGAGCATCTCTATCATATGTCTAGCGAGAGTAACAGGCATTGTGGCAAGTCTGTATAACCCTAATACTCCAGAGGAGGGAGGCAAAAGCATTAGAAGTTCAAGGACTGCCTTTAATCCCAGCATTAGGAAGGCAGAACCAGGTGAACTCTGTGAGTTCCAGGTCAGCCTGCTCTACACAGTGAGATTCAGGAACAGCCAGGACTGCATAGTGAGACCCTGCCTCAAAATAAATAAATAAGTAGTAAACAAGCAAACAGCAAAACTAAAGAAACACTCAAGATTATCCTCATCTACATAGTACGTTCTGTCACAGCAGACCACATGAAACCTTGTGATATGGTTTGAAGGTGGTATGCCTTCAGTAGGCTCACGTGGGACTAGATGCGACCTTGTTTGAAGGTGAAATGTCCTGGAGACTCAAGTGTTTAAAAGTTTATTATCTGCTGCTGGTACTATGTGAGAAGGTTGTGGGATCTTTGGGGGCTGCGGAGGCTCACAACAGGAAGTAGCCCGCTGGGGGTTGGCCTTGAGTCTTCAAAGCCAAGCCCCACTTACTGTTTGCTCCCTGATTTCATGTATTCCTGCTGTGATGGGATTGCATCCCTTGTCAGGTTATTTCATCACCATTAGGAGAGTAACTAAGACAATCTGTGTGAACTTCCTTGTCCTGGTTCCCAGAGCTGATGCTGCTCTGAGTTCAGGAACTATACAGAGACAAACACACAGTGGAAATGGCAGCTGGAGGAACAGATGTGTAGATGGATTGGACACTTTTCACACTTGCCAGGTGTGCAACCTAGGCTATGATTCTTAAGCACCAGCTCCCTCTCTTGTTGCCAGAGCAGGTTAACAAACTTGGTAAGGAGGCATCCACCTGGAAGTTCCTTCCGCTTTAGTGCTAGGGAATACAGCTAGGTCTCAAAGTCACTCAAAGAAAACCACTGCTTTAAAGTTGCTTCTACCTCTGGGTCTTGTTAAGTTGGAGCCTCTGCTCTTACCACTGCACAAACTGGGGAACCCCATCTGCCCCACTTCTCCCAACACTGCCCACAATAAGAAAACTCTAACAGAGGACAGGCACCAAATCACATTTACACTTCTGGAAGCCAATCAACCCAAATTTCTGACATGCCCACTCAAGTGCCTGCCGGGGGCTTAGCGTATTACCATAGTGGGGCACAGTCCCAGCTCCTGGCTGGCATGTCATTACCCCTTGCCTAGGATCTGTAAAGCCTCCCTGCCTCAGCTTGAGTATATAACTTCTCTGCCCCAGGTTTATGGGACTAGTGACCCTGCCCAGGAGCAACATATAAACTTGCACTCATTGTTTTAATCTGGTCTCATCTGGCCTTTTGCATTGGCAGAGAACATCAGTTCTTAGAGCCTCCATGGATCTCACTCATCTCGCGCCTTTGGAAGGCCTTCAGCTGAAGAAAAAAAATGCATGCCATAGAAACAGCTTCAAAATCAGTTCCCACTATAATATGGAGTTTTCCTGCTTGCTGGCATTATAAGAGTGATATACGCATACACAAAGACACAGAGACACAGAGCCTCTTAAGTGTTGCAATTATAGGTATCCACAACCAGACAAAAATTTTATTTTTGCCTGATTTATAAATGTATGTGGTATCTCAATACATGTATATTGAAGGGACTCTGGCCCTTCAGTGAGCAAGGCTCTAGCATCAGGCCTTGCCCTCTCTCCGCCATTCCCTCTGCCTTGCTAGAAACCATTAGGTTACATCCCTAAAGCTAGACACCAAGGTCTGTTCCCTTATTTGACCAATTTCTTCTTCTGAGAATGTCTCCAGTGCCCATTTATCAGCATTAAAGTCCATCAATCAGAAGGCCCTTTTGGATCAAATAGTTAACATGATCAATACAACACCTCCCTCCAAAGCCACAGAGAAACCCTGTCTCAAAACAATTTAAACACCACATCCTGAGGTTCATACACTGATATTTTCCTGTGTGCCACATGTGTCTTCTCTCTATCCAGAGGCAGCTCCCCCACCCCAGAACAAATATCCCTGCCCCTCTCCCTTGCTCCTTTTCGCTTCTCTCTTGTCCTCTGTCTCCTGTCTTTGTCTCCTATTCCCTGCCCTTGGTCTTGCTAGAGAAAATAAATTTTTGTGCTGAGAACTTGGCCTCGGGGGGTCCTGAGCCAATATTTTTCATATATAATGTATAAGCATTAAATCAGCATATCAGTTAGCTCAAATATTCACTTCTTTGTGATTAAAAATATGTAAACCCTTTGTTTGCATGTCTGTATCCCTTGCTATTTGAGTTCAAGAATCCTGTCACAAAAAGAGGGGGGAGAAAGCTGTAGCCCTGAGGTCGAATGCTTGCCTAGCATGAGCTACAAGTGTTTGATCCCTGAGAACCCAAAATCAAAAACAGAAAATTATTCTAAGTTACTTTGAATATGCACAGCTGTAAGTAGTTGCCATAATATATAACCATGCCAGAACTCGCTCCTTTTATCTAACTGAACCACTATATCCGTTAAGCAATTTCTCCCCATTCTCGCTGATCCCTATACCTTCCAGGCTTTGACAAATTCCCTTTTACCATCTGTTAGGTCTGTGAGCCTGTTTTATAATATGGAGGTAGAGATATATCAGTTTTGCTGTTTACAACCTCTTCAGATTTTAAAGTACCTGGAAGCGGAGGCATCTTATGCCACCCAGGTGTCAGTGGTGAAGTGTCTTCATTAGTTGTGAAGGTGCACACAAACTTGTTGGTTAGGTGTCAGTGGAAATGACTGGACATTTGCCCCTTGGCTCTCAAGGCACAATTACAAGATGAATGGCATTGTTTAGAGGGTGGCTAGATAAAGTACAACTACACAAAACATTAACCCTGAGTCTATTTTCAATTCATTGTCCTCATCTTTCAAAAGAGACTCATGCCACAGACAGGCTAGATGTCTTGTCCAAGTTTAAACACTTTGGGAAAGTTGAGAACTGAATAATTCTGTCCTATGCTGCTTTCAACCATGCTCACCTCCAACCCTCCATCAGCTCATGGTGGGGAAAAGGCAGCACAGACTCAATGTATAGCACTCAGAGATGGGAAACGTCTTTTTTGCTCTGGGTTGAACAACAAAGGGAGGAAATCCCCTGATAAATAAGCTTGGGAACCCAAAAGAAACTTTAATTAATATATTTAGCAATGGCTAGTGTTAACTGTCAGTTTGATTAAATCTAGAATCTCCTAGAAGATAGGCTACTCTCCAGGCATGCCTGTGCGGTATTATGGTATTATCTTGGCTAATTATTGAGGCAGGAAGACTTTCCACTATGGGCATTACCATTCCCAGGCTAGGATCATGAACTGTATAAACTGAGAGGGGTCTAAGCAGCAGCATCCATTCATCATTCTCTGCTTCCTATGAATTCAATGCGATGGACCAGCTGCGATTTCCCCCACGCTAATGGATTTTAATCATACTGTGGGCCCCAAACAAACCCTTTCTCCCTTATGTTGCTCTTGTTGGAGTGTGTTATCACACCAACAGGAAAAGAAACAAAGTCAGAATGGAAGTAATAAGTTGTAAGATTTCCATGCATACTGATGGTTGTTCCTTATTCTTATTTGTGCCTGCTTTGCTGTCTCCTCTTTCTCACTTCCCCCATCCTGCTGGTCCTCTTCTTTCCTCACAAAGCCCATACGTCTCTCTATTCATGCATCTTCAATGTAGATATGAGAGAAAGCACTTGGTATTTATCTTTCTCCCATTAACCAAGTCGTACCTCCCACCCTTCTCCCTTTAAGCCTCTTTCCTAGTTCTCATAATCATATACCCCTCTTAGGAAATTGATTCCTTGCTGTGCTCTTAGAATTGAGACTACCACTGCTCTTTCCATGAAGTCCTTGAAGACTTTTCTGTAGTGCTGACTTGTCAATCACTGTTTCTTTTAATGTGTGCTTGTCTTTGCAAATGGCCTTGCTTTTCCATTACTTTTAAAAGATGGCTCTGTAAAAGATAGCAATCTTGATTTGCAGTTTTAAGGCCTTGAAACATATTGTTGCGTCTTCCATCCTTTTCTGGATTGGAGAGTTGCTGCTGGTGAAAGTCCTGACATTATTCTAATCCTTTCTTTTTTAATAGTGCTTGTTTTGTATTTAAGACATCTTGATTTGAGCATGTCCTGGAGAAGTTCTTCCCTGGTTATGTTATGGGTTCTAGATGACTCTTCTGTTTCAATGCTCACTTTTTTTTTCTCTAGATTTTGAAATTGTTCTTTAGTTTTGTTCAATAGATTTTTCTTTGCTTAGTTTCGATCTTACTTCTTTCTACTTGATGGATTTTTCCTGTTGTTGTTACGTTTGTGTTCATTTGTTTGCTTGTTTTGGAGACAGGGTTTCTCGGTGTAGCCCTGGCTGTCCTAGACTTGCTCTGTAGATCAGACTGGCCTCAAACTCAGAGATCAGCCTGCCTCTGCCTCCTGAGTGCTGGGATTAAAGGTGTGTGCCACTACTGCTCAGTTTACTTGATAGATTCTTGAGTGTAGAAAAGAAAGGATGATAATTAAGCCTACTCAAGCAAGAAAGAAATTAGAACAATACAATAGTCTTAATAACAAGAGTAAAAAGGGAAAACCAATCTCTGATTTCGGGGAATCTGTGACCATGTGCTTCAGTTGTTTTCTCTATTGATCACCCTGACTTTGCCTTCTTTTTCTCATATCTTTGTGCTCTGGTTGCTTTTAATATTTAATTGAATTTTTCACATTTTGTTGATGTTGTTTTGTTTTGTTTTAATATGTTATCATGGCTCATTTTCAGCATTCCTCTTTCTCTCTCCTTCTGAATTTCACATTCCTCACTGATTCTTCCCTCTGAGTTTTTGAACTTTTCTTTCATACTGCTGACACTGTCATCTACTTTGTTCTTTTCTTGCCTAAGGATTAAACCGATTTTCTTACCTTGTTCGACTTCTAGTTTGAGTCTTGTGTGTAGTCACTGAGCATTGTTAGACCTAGAATGATGGGAGACGTTATTCTGTAAATATGTTTCTCATACTGGTTAATGAATAAAGCACTATGGCCAATAGGAAAGCAAGATAGGCGGGGCTAGGAGACTAGGAGGAGGAAAGAGAAAGTAGTAAGGAGGAATCAGCATGTAGAGCCTAGAGGAAGCAAGATGCCCGCCCACTGCTCTCTGATAAGATGACCATGTGGAAATACTTATATAAGTAGAAATGGGTTAATAATTAAGACAGAGCTAGCCGATAAACAATAATAATATCTGGCCAACAGTATTTATGTCAAATACAGAGTCTCTGCGTGTTATTGGGGGCAGGCATGGTAGCGGGGCGGCAGGACCAACCCAGCAGCATGGAAAATATGCTTGTAACACTAGAGTATGGAATCCTACTGCCAGTTGAGCTATAACATCTCTGGTTTCAGTTAGGAAGAGTTCTGAGCTTCATAGCTCTCCTAATATCTCGGTGCTCATAATGTTAATGTCAATTTCTTGTATTTTGCATATCTGATGCTGTAAATGCATCCCACAACCTTTTTTTATTTTTTCAATTTCATACTTTTTACTTGCTTAACTTGTTTTGTAAAAGTAATTTGTGTTTATGATAGACATTCCTTGAGTTCATGATCCCCACTACTGCTCAGAGGGCAGAGGCAGTGGTAACAGAAACTGCGTTGACATCCAGTCGGTTTGGAACAGACAATAAACAGTACTATGCACTTAATAACACCCTGATAAGAACCAAAAGCAGAGGGGGTAAGATGCCTTTAGAGTATGTGCACTTTAAAGGTTTAAAACTAAGGGTACTGATAATTAAGTCATAAAAAGAGGCAGGAATTGAGAAAAGGATAAAGAGGGAGTAAAGTAGGAATAAAAAGGAAAGTATGTGAGTTAAATGTGTGAGAACAGACAAAATATTGTAGGTGTAGAGAAAAGGATATCTAGATGCTTAAACAAAGAACAGTCATAAAAGTCTAGTAAAGAAAGATCAAAACTTAAAAAAAGAAGAAGACAAGATAAAATTAAGAAAAATATATAAAATACAAAATAAAGTAAAATAAAATATTCCATCAACAGTCTTTGTTAGGATGAATACATCTCCACACCCCTAAGACATCTTTTGCAGCTGAATGCAGGTAGAAAGACAGATATTTCACTATATGTTACTCACACTAAGTTAAGCCAGATGACTTCTTCCTAGGGGTTAGGTTTCTGTGCAAGAATCAGCCTCTCCATAAGAGTTTCCCAGTACCCCGCATTAGTTGCCACACATAGTATCTTGCCATCCCCTTGCTCCCAGCTACATCCTTCCCTCTGGTGTTCAGGGTGATTGCATTTCCAAGCGTAGCAGATTTCCATGTCCAAGACTAGGGAAGAGGGTAGCTGTGCTTTTGTTCACCTTCGCTACTAGGTGCTTTACAACCACCAATAGCTTTGTCTGCTTTATTGCTCTAGTTGTCAAGCTCATCACTTCTTTGTCAGCATGTGTGTATGGGGGCATAGGTCAGGGACTGACCCTGGCCTTGGCAAATGCATTAGTGTGGAATGTTCTCATTTTCCTGGCTTTGCTATATACTAACAGGGCATCTATCAAGAATGGCATCTTCCTTCTTCCGATCCTGGGATTCAAGGAAGCATAGCAGGAGGCAAGTCCCTTTGGGTTTGTGCACCACACATCTCCCATACAGATCTCCTAGGGCAAGGTTTCTGTTGAATTTGTTTCTGAAATCTTTCTTTTCAAGCAAGAGGACTTTGTCCACAATAAAGCATCATCCAGAACACTTTAGTCATTAGAGTCTAGTAGTTACAATTGTGTAGAAAGAAGCTATTTTGTAGAAATATTTTGTAGATTGATAGATGAGAGAGAGAGAGAGAGAGAGAAAGAGAGAGAGATACTGTTGTCAATTAGACATGTTGAAGACAATAATAGATTCTAGAGGAATTAGAAAAGGAAGGAGACCTGTATTTTGAAGAACACTGCTATATACCTGTGACTTCCCTAAATTCATGTTACAATTTAATCTTCAAAGTTGAAGTATTGATGGTGGGGTCTTATGGACACAGTATCCTTAGAAAAGAAGATGAACACAGGCTGATGGCTCCCTCCATCATATGAAGGCATATAGAAGGCACCTCTACTATCAGGTGAGGACTCACCAGATACTGGGCTTGGCTTTTGGTCTTGGACCTTCCAGTTGCAAGAAGCATGGGCAATAGATTTCTGTTGCTCATAAGTTACCCTTCTAAGTTGTTTAGTTCTCACAGTCTGAATCATTCATGTGACAATTAAGCTGCCAGTGGCAGATATGATTTTGTTATTGCTGTTTGGTTTTTAAATATCTCTTTGGAATGCTATCTTGGGGGACATGGGTGTGTTATATGAAAGAAGTTTGGGGAGGTCTGGAGCAGGCCTCGATGTGCTTTCTGAAATACGAGAAGGACTGTTAGTACTGAGTCCTGAGTGAGGTTATAAGTATAATAATGTGATATAGTGGAGAGGGAAGTGTATGGTGGATGAGCCTTGAAGAAGTGACTATGGATGTGTTCAAACACATGTGGGATGTCAGCTGCACTGAACTCCTTGATTATTCTAGACTTTTGAGACCCTTATGGGGATGTAAATTATAACATTATCCATATGGTAGTCACTGAGTGCTTTTCCATTTTTTCCCCATGGGGTGTCTGTTAATGACTTCTAATTCAAAGTTCCAGTGAGTGTGGTTTAGAAACTGCTGAGTTCTTACATAGCAGTTAGCGCTTAGGATGCAGCATTTCTGAGTAATCTCCACTCCAGCTCTGGGGTATCAGCCTCAAAGCTCTTTGAGCATATTGCTGTTCAACTTAGTGATTTTGAGTCAGAACCCTAAAGGATGAAATTAATTTAGATGACATTATAAGAACATTTCATGACAGCAAGTGGACCACAACTGATAGTAATGCACATATAGTAAGGAATATGCATTATAAGCATATGTTTATGTTTGTATATATATGTACACATGTAAGTATGTATGTTATGTTAAAATCAATCCCATAAAGCTCAATGGTAATTAGTAGGTTACATATCCTTTATAGAGAGCATATTAATTAAATACAAAAACAGATTCTTTGCTGTATTTTCCAGCCCTTGCTAGCAGGAAAAAAAAAAAAAAAAAGAATGTATTACTTACCATCTAAAAGGGTGGTTTGCACTTGCCTTAATTTTACAGTCTGTGACTTTGTCAGCAAAACACACGATTATACTAAGTGGAACACTGGAAGCCTGTTGGGCTTTTTCTAGACTCCATGCCTCATCACACCCTTAGAAGACAGGTTTTAAATAGCAGTCGATGCCATGTAAAAGGAGCTTGCAGAAAGATTAGTCAGAAGCATGGAAGGCCTTCTCCTTTTCAAACACAATCCTGACCTGTTTTCAACCCTAAGCAGAGGGACAGCAATTTGTTTCATTGTTTTGCGTGTACAGGAAGAGCATCAAGCCATCCCAGCCCTCCTACAAAAGGTTATCACTGTAAAACTCTCCTTCATCTGAAGAGAGCCCTATTGTACGGGTCTCCGCAGAGTTCAGACTGCATTCTCTCCTCTGTGTCTTCGGGAGTGGCCTCTGACAGGAAGCTCTTCTGATCCTCATTTCAGTGCATCTTCTTTTCCTCATTCTTTTGTTACTTCTCCGGACAGCCTTCTCTGAAGCGCGTGCTGGGACCACAGTTATGAGAGAGACTCGTTGAACCGACTTGCAAAGCTTGACAGCCACTGCCCTCTGCTCCATGCCTATCATCACCTGACCCAAGCCTTCAGTCAGATAGCTTCAGGTCCCAAATAACCACAAGAGCATAAACAAGGATAGAACATCTCCGTCACCATCAGTGGCTCTTAAATGAAGCTGCATGTCTCTCATAGGACACAAAAAATGTCCTTATGGCCTAGGAGCAGAACCAACAGCTTGCCACGCCCATATAGACAATGATGTTTCTTAAATATACTGTCAATAGTTCCTCAACCCTTCTAGCCTCAGTCTCAAAAGGCGTAATGCTTGCTTCCTCTATATGACATGCAAATTCCTTTCCTCAGAGGCCCCCGTGTCTTGTGCTACATATTCCAGGTTTCTGCTTAAATGGCAGTTCCTTGGAATGGTCTGCCCCGTAGGTTAAATTAATGCCACTCTCAAGCCTATGGTTGTTTAGTCCGTTAGCATGCTCTATTTCCTTTTACATTTATCAACAGCTACAGGATTATCTAATTATGGTTCCCAAGGAGACATAACAAATGTTTATTCATCCCAGACAGGGAACCACTAACAGACCAGAGGATACCACCTAGGTTCAACTTAGTGAACCAATGAGTTAATATGGGTGAAGGAGCCAGGCGTTGGTGGCACATGCCTTTATTCCCAGCACTCGGAAGGCAGAGGCAGGCGGATCTCTGTGAGTTCAAGGCCAGCCTGGTCTACAGAGCTACTTCCAAGGCAGGCTCTAAAGCAATACAGAGAAACCCTGTCTCGAAAAACCAAAAGAAAAATAAAATGTGGATGAGGGTTTACTTACAGGAGCAGACATGAATCACCAAAGTTCACCTCAGCATGGGTGACAGTTGACAAAAGATGGAAACCTAAAACACAGGCAGCTCCACAAGTTGAATTGGTTTCCACATGCTGGCCTCTGATTCTTCCAAGCAGCTGAGCTAGTTGGAGCTACTCAGCTACAACTCAGCTAACTCAGCTTTCTGAATGTCTCTCTGTCGTCCTTACTGCTTGTATAACCTTGGGGAAGGAGGGACCTATTAAATCTGATATGCAATAGGAATTTCCTGGAGCCTTGAGTAGATTACTTCCTGAGCTTAAGGAACTTCCCTGAAGGATGGAATACTTCACTTCCCTTTGGAAAAGAGGCTCTCAGCCTCCCTAATGCTGCCGCCATTTTGTTCCTCATATTGTGGTGACCCCCAACCATACAATCATTTTATTGTTACTTCACAACTGTAATTTTACTACTCGTATGAATCGAAATGTAAATCTCTGATGTGTGGGATATCCGATAAGGGATCTCTAATGGGGTTGCAACCCAGAAGTTGAGAATGACTGCTTAGAACATCCTGTTTTTCCTCCTTAATAAGACCCCCGTATCCTGATGTCATTTCAACAGGGAAAGTTTTGATCATGAAGATAAGGACTATGTAACACTTGTTTATTTTTCTCCAATGATAGAACAGAAACCCCAGCAATATAGAGAATGTTCTAGTCCACACACTTCTGTTAGGAGAGTTCAATTTACCTCTCTCAAAAGACAATCTTAAAGCAACTAGGTAGAACTGCACAGAGAAGGAACTAGTTGATAATAAACATTTTTTTTCTAGTCCTGAAGTGATCCTTACCATTGGAACTTTGCTTTGCTCTCCAAATTCATTTGTTTTCTTAGTTTTTTATTAATTTTTATTTAAACACGTTCTTTGAATTGAAGCATAAAATACAAAATTGTACACGTTGATATATAATTAATATAAAATGTGACATTTCGACACCTGTATACACTGCACAATTTTCAAATCAGGTTAAGTCCATCTATCCTAAACATTTATTATGTATGGTGAAACATTAAACACACTTTCTTCTCCTTTTTAAAAATAGACATATATAACTATACACACATATTTTATGGGGGCATATTATATAATTCTGCTATTTAGTTATGTTTTTGTTACTGTTTGAAGTTCTGATGATGCTGGAGATTATACCAGATCTTCATACGTGCTAGGAAAGCTCTGAACTGCAGCACAGTGGTGGTTCATACCTTTAATCCCAGCACTGGGAGGCAGAGGAGGCAGGGGCAGGGGCAGGGGCAGGGGCAGGGGCAGGGGCAGGGGCAGGGGCAGGGGCAGGGGCAGGGGCAGGGGCAGGGGCAGAGGCAGAGGCAGAGGCAGAGGCAGGAGGATCTCTGTAAATTCCAGGCCAGTCTGGTCTGCAGAGTGAATTCCAGGACAGGCTCCAAAGCTACACAGAGAAACTGTCTTGAAAAACAAACAAAAGCTCTCAACTCTACTTGTAGCCCTTTCAAAGAAAGAAAATAAAAAGGAAGCCCTGTTTCTTCCCATGTCCAGAAAGCCAAGAGGCAACTGTGATGATCTCTCAGGAATTATTTGAACTGTAGGAAAATTCCAGAGTGTGTGGAAAAGCAAGAAGTCCAAAGGGATAGCATCATCTTCACAAAATTTGAAAGCAGCTATGCATTGAAGACGAAAAATGTATGCTCCAATGTTTCTAGACCACATTATAAAAAGCACTGTCATGGTAGTAACATGGACATATATGTATGTATGTACGTATGTATGTATGTATGTATGTATGTATGTATGTATGTATGTATATATGGTGCCAACTCAGCCCTCAACATATAATTATGGGGCTGGGTGGGTGGGACACTCCTTTCTCTCACTTTCAAGGTGGTTCATACAAGAACCTTTAAGGGATTTTAATAAGAAGGCAGGCATGGTCTAATGGAGGAAATACCGAAGTAAAGGAAAATATCAAAAGATTTTTGTTTTTGTAGAGTGGGTATGGGAGAGGAGATGGGAGACTTGAGGAGAGTTACAGGGACTCAAGGTGACGGAGGACAGGCAAAGATGAAGCAGAATGTGGAAACTTAAAAGTTAGAAGGCCCCGTGTGGCAGATAGAGGCCGTGAGGTCTCCACTAAACTACTGTTCTTCGTAGGGACTGTATGTGCATGCCTCTCTAAGTATTACCAATGGCTTACTGGTGAAGCCTTACATGAATCAATTAACAAAACCTGTGAAACACAGGCTTGTCACTAATAGCCTTGTATTGCCTTGTAACAGAGACGTTCCCACTTTGGTGTTTATAGACTGGTATTTGTCAACAGTGGTCATGCCTCTACTTGGCTATAGTCAGAGCTTAATCTTCCTCTTGCTGTCCCTTTCTCAGGTGATTAAATCACTGCCTTCCTGTTTCCTGTTCCTATAACTAGCTGGCTTATTTCTGAGAAAATGGCACCATGCTATTTCAGCAGTAGACTCACCACGGTTGTATTTACAATTAATATTTATTGAGTGCTAATTGGGTGCCTGACCTCTTATTACGTCCTGAAAGGGATCCATTTGCTGTTGATTTATGCCGGTACACCCTGCAATTGGAGCAGCTCTGTGTTCACCCACTGTCCCACATTCCCATGTCTCTCCTTCCTAGTTTTTACTGATACACAGAAATTGAGTTTGTTGTGACTTGCAGTGTGATAGCTCAGTCTTTCTTGACAGTGCAGTGTAGAACTCCACTGCTACACTGTTAGCATTGGGAACTAAAAATGGGTATCACTTCTCAAAGTTTCTCACCCATACAACTGGGTATGTTAATTACAATAAGTCAAGCATAATGACCTTAAGAAATCGACATAGATTTCCCATATATAGATTGGAAAATGTTTTCAACAAATGCATTTTTAAATCAGAAAGTTCCAGAAGGAGAAATAATTTTTGTCCTATCTCCCTGTCTGTATAGATGGAGAGGTTTTATGGAAAATATATTTCCTGCTTTTGCCTGACTCGGTTTCTCTACTGTGGCTGAGAATAGACTGACCAAGGACAAGTTTAGGTAAGTACAACTTTATTTATTCACCTTGGAATAATGATATAAACACCCATACAGAAAAGCACCTCTTTGATATTTCTTCCCCTCCCATTCTGGGGAAAGAGCTTAGTGTTCTCTTCATGGCAAACACAGTTTTAATATTATCACATACATCAATAACATTCCTTCAAAATGGTGTTCACCTGCAGAAGCAGCTGGATTTTCTCACGTCCTTCATCTAAACTAAACTCATTTTGCATTAGTCCAGCACATCCTGCCGTGCAAATATGTCACAGAGCTGCTTCCAAGGACTCTTTCTAAAGGGGCTACTTCAAGGGGTCTCAGTTCT
>JANBXA010000114.1:21460000-21505000 GCA_030556225.1 Cricetiscus sungorus
CCTGCAGGGTCTGTCCACAGATATGGTGGTGCTTCTCCCAGTCCTTATGCTGGCAAAATGAGCCACAGTATCGCGCTGTGTTGCAGCCGCTGCAGGTCTCGCTTGCTTTCCGGCCACAGTTCCAGCAACTCTAGAAAGGGAGAGAAGACACCAGGTCAGTGTTTGCTGAAGGCCAAAATCCAGTAATTACTGTTCCCACAGCTCCAACAACTGCAGAGACACCACGGACAACTCTGAAGTCTTCAGCCTTGGTGGAACCTCAGTGAGACCCTCGCCCGGGCTCAACATCAATTGTAGCACACATTAACCCTCTCCTATCTCTCCAACCTGCCGATCTCCTCCTGGCCAGCACTCCCTACCTCCCAAGGAGGCTCCTGGGACTTTAGCCTGAGACGAGGAGCAGGCGGGCCAGTGCTGTGTTTCTGCCAACAGGCCACTGCTGCAGACAAGCCACCCTCCCGGGAGGGCACTGGGATACAAAGCCCCGGCCCGCCTCTGCAGGCTCTTCTGGATGAGCTATCTGCTTCCAACCAGGGCCTTGGGCTGATGGCCTGGCTGATGGCTGCTCATCATTTTGTCCACATTACTGCTACCTCTCCATTCTATTGTCAGAGACCAGTCACCCTCCTGACTCGGACTTCACTGCTAGCACGCTGACCACGCCTCAACGAAACCTCCTAGAGCGTCTTCACACAGAGCCCTCGTCCTGTGTGGTCACATGTTGGCCTGCACTTCCAAGCAAGGATCTACCACAGAGGTACTGAATTTTCTCAATTCAGTCTCTCAATGTTCTCTCAGCCATGACTATGGCATTGGTGAAAATGGCTGAAGATCTACTTCAGCCTTCTTCCTGGGTTTGGTTATTATCATATGTAATAGATTATCGGCTCCATCTTAACTGCAACCTCTATTTCCCAACTTATTTATTTATTTATCTATCTATTTTGCCCTTCTCCCACCAATATTGCAATGGCTGGATATGAATACGCTACTCTTAGGAAAGGCTTTCTCCTGGATGCTAACAGGACAGGCAGGACCACGGGATTAGACTCAGTGAACCAAGAGGATAAAGGAAGCATTCTGTTCTCTCCTCCATGCCAGCCCACACAGGCTGTGGCAAAGCACTCGTGAACTCTCTGGAGATGTAGGTCTTCCCACAGTATCCATTCGGTACACTAACAACCAAATGCATACTGGTTAATCCTAGGTACCACTCTTGACCTCAGCAACCTGACGGGCATCTCTGGTTTATTTATCTGTGATAAATGCTGCTTAGTCTGACAGGGATGAGGAGCTCAAGAAATAATTGTGAAATAAACACATGAGTTGATGCCTAATTTAGTCTTGAAAAATGAGAAATCCTAAGACTACGTGAATAACAGATCTTCTTGGATATGGCGTTTCCCAGTTGATAGAACCAGCTCCCTTGGGACTCTGGGAAGTTAGAATGACCCAGGGGAGTGAGGGCTTAACTGGAAGAAAACCCTGACCCTGGAAAGCTGCCAGCTTCATGTGGCATCTTAGAAAACACGAGAAAAGCAGAAATGAGGTTTCCTCTGAGATTCCCATGCTATGTACAATGCCTTCCTCATGAATGCAAGCAGAGATGACAGAGAGAAGCAAGCACACCTCTGTGGGGCTGATCCAACAGAAGCCATAGCAAAGGGGTGGAGACCAACTGTGACAATACTCTCAGGCATGCTTCCAGCAGGAAAGACAGCACCTCGGAAAGCCATACTGACATGTTCACCTCCGGGGCAAAACATGTCTCTAGTTCCGCAGGTAGACAAACTACACTCAAGTGCCGTGTCCGGTAGCTAGCTGTCATTCTGTGCCACTAAGGTTTCATGTCCTGCTTCTGTTCTGCAGTGCCTGGGATGGAACCCGGGTCTTTCACATGGTAAAGCGAGTGTTCTCCCACTCAGCTGCATCCTCAGCTCTTGTTAATGGCTTTGATTATCTACTTGCAGGACAGATTCTTAGCTGTAGTCTAATAACCCAATCAGTTCACAGCTGTGATTACATCACAATTGTTACATGTTTTAAAGTAACTATCGAGATACTGCAAGGTTCCTCACTGTGTTCGCTGCATTTGTGAGGCCTTCATTAGGTCTAGGGTTTGTCTGGAGATGGGCTCATCCGCCTATTTAAAAACACTCAGCTAGAATGTCAGACCATTTCCCCGACAGGCAAAGCTTTCTCACTATGCAGAACATATAGGGATTTTCAGAAATTACATTAGCTACTAACAAGAGGATCCTGAACCCTTTCAAGGGCCAGAGGCTGGGAACTTCAAGAATTTTCGTTTCAAACCCACAGAGGGATTCTGCTTCAATATGGTGGAAGAGGAAACTCCACTCCTGAACGAACACACACACACACACACACACACACACACACACACACACACACACACACACACACAAATTCCTACCCATTCAGAAATTCCAGTGCTAGTAAGGAAAACAAAACAGAGTCCATGATCTCAAACAACAAACTTAGTTGATATGGGACTGTTAGTAAAACAAATCTGCAAAATCAGTACTACAACTTAATTTCTTTTCTAGTTCAATTTAATTCATATGCACTTCTCAAGAGGCCTGGCATCATAGTTCACATCTGTAATGCCATCACATAGGAGGCTATAGCCAGTCCTGGGCCACTTTAATGGGACTTCAAAAAGCCATTCTCCAAAGAACAAAAAGGGAAGAGTAAGCTCAAAAGATGCACAAACGCTGACCATCACTATAAGTGGAAACCTTCCTCTCCCAAACTTAACTTCACTGCAGTGCATGGATGATTTTTCCATGAAATTGTCAGTAAGTGTAGGCCTGGCCCAGCCTTCAAAGCTAGAGGTACGATGCTTTGCACTCAGAGTGAAGTTTACTTTTACTTCTGTGAGGTTTAGCTTTCGGGAGATTGCCAGCTGGGTCCTGGACCCACTCAGCAAATAAGCGATATTCCTAAATTACATCAGAAAATCCCAATTAGGGAACAGAGACCCAGATCCAAAACAATATTTTAAGGAAATTAAACATCTAATCTGAGTCAAGCAGACTCTTTAGGAAATACCCTGGTGTGAGTCCTAGCCTGTTTTGGCAGAGGCATGTTTTGGCAGACTCCGGGGTGGTAACTGCCCAGTGCTCAATGGCTCCTTCAGATTGAAATCAGATGTACGCAACTTCTCAATTTAAACTGATTAAACACACAGACTAAACCAGGTAATTACAAATGCATGTGCTGGGGAGTGGACAGAGGAGACAGAATGGGGACTTCTTTATTTTTTAAAGTGTTTTCAAAGATGGGAACAATTTTACAAATAAAAAAAAAAAAAAGTGGAATTGAGCCAAATACAGAAACAGATGTTTCAGATAGCGGAGCTGCTGAGAGCTGGGGCCTCTCTTGCCTTATAGTCCTGGTTCTGACCCAAGAGTTAAGGGCTCTGGTTAGTTTTACCTCTAGCTCTGCTCCATAGTTCTTTCATCTTACTCAAAGGTGCAACAAAGAGCAATTGAATGATCTTGTGGGATTAAAATTTAAAAAAATAAGCTTGCATAATTTTATTGCTCTTGACACTGCATTCCAATGAATGTATAGGGAACTTCAGTGTATGCTCAAGTTAAAAAAAAAAAAGAAAAAGAAAAAGAAAAGGAAAGAAAAAAAAAACTCCAAAGTGAGCTCAAGAGAAACCTTAAAAGGTCATCTGTATCATATTTCTCTTGGATAACTGTACTAAATTTCCATGAGTCCATACCTAAGCAAATGATGCCTGGCCAATGGTCCTGACCCTGAACTTTTCATCTGGAAGTGGAGGAGGGCGTGTGCAGTGGTGTGGATGAGCAGTGTTTCCCACAGTCCAGGGCCTCTGAACCCTGAGCACCTGTGGGTGGTGCTGTTTGCAGACCTGAGACACTAGGTGTGAGCTTTGAGGATGTCACTCCTTCCTCTACTTCTAGTTAACTCTGTCAGCTCTCAGCTCCCTGGTCTTGTGGCCCTCCCTCCCACCATGATGGACTCTTGTCCTTCTGGAACCATAAGCTAAAATCATTGCTTTTCAATACGGTGCTTTATCACAACTGGGCAAACTTGTCCTGGGTACAGGTGAAGAATCAAGGCTAGAAAGCAAGTCCCTCTCTGCAGAATACATTAAACACACCATTCCATACAGATACAGCAAGGGTAGATGAAGATTCTAGATGCCGGAGTTTGTGGCACAGGTGCTATATGTTTTTCCTTATCAGAGGTTCTCTTTGTCCCCTGGGGGCAGGGAAGCTCTCTCCTTTATCTTCTTATATTGATATATAGAAAATGATCCACAGTCCTAGCAGCAAAATGCAGCTCTTCTAGCCTTCACTGCTGAAAATTCTTTTTCTGAGAGACACAAGGTTTTTTTTTGCTGAATGACTGTCCTTTTTATGAGGTCTTACCTGCAACTGATGCTCCAGGAATTTAAATAAAATTGTTCTAACCATAATCAGCAAAGGTAAAGGGCTGGCTCCTCTACTAGTCCTATAAATACAAAACTCTACAAAGCTTGAGCTCACACTAAGACCACATGCTAGACTCCACGTTGCATTTGACCTTTCGAAACCATGGCCATGGGTGTTCTGCAGTTCGAGATCCCGAGTCCTTAAAAGTTTCTTAACTTCCACATTAAAATACTTTTTCCAAGTCACAAAGAGAAGAAACGGCATAGCCAAGCTGTAAGACCTCCCCAGTCCCCAGCTGCTATTCATGCTGCCAATCAAATATGCTTTTTAAAATGCCCCACTCTGCCAATGTAGATCTTTTCTTAGGACCCACTGTGGCAGCAATGGTTAGAAGACAGTATCATTCTCTCCAGGGGGTGCAGGCTGGATCAGGATACATGACCCAGAAAAGACAAGATGTCATGGTAGCCAACCAAGATGACAGCGGCTTCAGAGTCAGGGCAGTCTGCCTTCCATTTTCAGTGCCACAGCTGAGTGACATTAAAAACACAGGCCAAGTGGCTTCAGCTCTTGGAGCAAAAACAGGCTCATGGCTGTGGCAGGGCTGAGCACTGAGCCTGAGGTTCTGCACACACACAGCAGGTACTCATCCTACCTCTATCCCTTAGTGCTGGCTGGATTAAAGATGGAAATGTAGCTCCTGCTCTAGATGCCTCTGTAGCACTAGGATCTGACAGCTTGCCCATCCTCCACATGAAGTGCCTTCCCGGCAGACATTAACAGCTACAAGGAGAGAGCCTCTTCAGTGCCTGGGCAACACTCCCTCCATCCTGTCTCCACACCCACAGGGACCTCCTCCACTCCTCCTTCTGGATACCCTTGCTGAAATCTCCACTGATTTGGGTTTCCATGATGCCAATTTTCTGTCTCTTCTACTGTAACTTCCTCAGTGCTCCCTTAAAGTGTCTGAAGAGCAGGGACTGGCTTAAAGAGCTGCCCTTTCAGGAACTAGTGGGCCCCCAGACTGATAGCTGGGAAACCAGCCTTGAACTCACTCAGACCCCCTGAACGTGGGTCTCAGTTAGGAGGCCTGGGCAGTCTAAGGGACCTGTGACAGTGCAACCAGGATGTATCCCCAGTGTAGGAACGGACTTCAGGAGACCATTCCCCATGGAGGGATACTCCCTTAACCTAGAGACAGGAGGGAGGGTCTAATCCCTACTCCAAATGACTTGACAGATTTTGTTGACACTTCCTGGAAGGCATCACCCTCCCTGTGGAGTGGGGGTGGGGTGGGATGGGAGGGTGGTTGGGGGAATGAAAGGGAGGGTTAGAGAGAGGGAGAGAAAACTAGAATTGATATGTAAAATAAGAAAATAAAAACAAAACAAAACAGAACATAACGTAACAGAGCTGTCCTTTCCTTCCTAAACTCTTCCCACCTGATCTAGTTTCCATAGTCACCAAAACCCAAGGGCTCCAACCTACTTCCTGTGCTCCCACTGACTTCACAGGCAACACTCCACCACTGTGAACTGTTCTATATGAAGCCCACTTGCCTCTAAAACAGAAGGCTGAGTCCAGTGCCATCTACCCGAGTCACTGTTAACACTGAATGCGGAGACACTCTATTTGAACTCCTCTTTCTTTAGCTCTTGTAAGGACTCCAATCAAACACCACAGGCCCTACTCGTGACCTCCCTTTCTCCGATCTTTCCTATATCGTGGCTACTATTAAAATTCCTTGTCTTCCTCATTAGAATCATTTCTTAAGAGCTTCCCTTCTTCCGGCCCCCTTTCCCCTCTCTTGTGAGTTTGAATGAGAATGGCCCCATAGATTGTGTGTATTTGAATGCCTGGCCCCTGGGTGGTGGAACTGTTGGGGAAAGACTAGGTCTGGCCTTGTTGGCAGAGGTGTGTTACTGGGAGTGGGCTTTGAGGTTGTATAAGCCCATTACAAGTCCGGTTAGCTCTCTCTATACCTAGCGCTTGTGGATCAGATGGAAGCTCTCAGATACTCTCCAGCATCATGCCTGCCTGCATGCCTGCTGTCATGGATCCCACCATGCCGGCCATGGATTCACCCTTTGAAGCTGTAAGTCCCTACTAAATGTTTTCTTCCATAAGTTGCCTTGGCCAGGGTGTTCTGTTACAGCACAGGAAAAGTAGCTAAGACATCAGTTAACTGTTTGATGTGAAAAATAAATGACTTCTCACTTCATTTGTCTCTCTCAACCATGCTGCAAAGCAGGTCACACAAATATATATCCCATTTGCAGTAAGAAAACCAAAGCTCCAAAAACTGAGTTCTAATCCCCATCAGCCACATCAAAGTCCCACACTGCTCTGCATGATGCAAATGTCAGGAGGTGGGGACAGGAGGAACCCCTACCACCCACCCCCACCCTCACCCAAGCCCTTTGCCTGAAAATCGAGCCAACACAGGTTCAGAGCGAGACACTGCTTCAAAAAACTCAGATGAGGAGTGATAAAGGAAAATACCTCTGGCCTCAGCATTCATACACACAAGCATAGAAAACCCCCACCCCTGCCAACACACACACACACACACACACACAGAAAACCAAAGCAGAAATGAACAACTCAAGCCAGTCTCCTAAAGCAGTGGTCTTCCCACTATACCCCCACACCTATAAAACCCAAGAACAGGCCTTTGAATAAAAGGCATAGTAACCAACTCTTACTGAAACATAACGTCACAGTTCACGCTGACAGCTACAGCTTCTGGGAGTCAAATGGTCTGCAGAAGAGTTGCGATGCTTGTGTAGTTACACTGAATTGCAGGACGGTGTGGGCTCCATTGCACAGATGCCCCCATCTTCTCCTCTTGGTATAATCATACAGCTTTCACCTACACCTCTTTCTTTAGAAGGGAAATCACTTTGGTGGCTTAAAACTAATCTCTCCACTACAACAGTACCATACGTCTAGTCCATACACACTAAAACTTCCGAAGCTCAAACAAGCAGTGGATCAAAAGGAGTCTATAGAACAAGTGTCATTAGAAATATCCCCCAGTATCACCTGTTCACTAGAAAGAACTATTTGTGTCCACATATAGGAAACAGGTATGTGAAAGAAATGTAACAGCTTGAGCAATACACATAATATTCTGTAAAACATTAATGTATAGGGCCAGCAAGATGGCACAGCTGGCAATACAAGCTGACCACCAGCCTAATGGCCTGAATTCATCATGACCCATAGGGAGATCAAGAGAACTGACTCCTAAAAGTTATCCTCTGACATCTTGCATGATATCATAGACACACACACACACACACACACACACACACACACACACACACACACACTAAGTAGGCATTAAAAAGGAGATATATTATCTAGGTTCTTCCCAGTCCAATGTCATTCTGATAGTTGTGACGTTATTAGTTTTCACATCTAAAGTTAAATAAATGTATAGTGTATATACTTGGTCCAGGGAGAAAGAAACCCACTATTGCTATGTGGTCTGAACCTGGCAAACTGGGCTGGGGACCATCTCACAGGTACTGTCTGAGCCATAGAACAAGTATCCTACACGCACTAAGCTTCAGCTTTCTTATCAGCAAAGGAAACGAAACAACACGGCCCCCTCTGTCGCAGCTAATGTGACAAGGGAGCAAAAATACACAGATTATCAGTAGCCAATCATTCATCAGGGAGAGGTAAAGAAAGCCTCACAAAGTCCTCCTCAATCTACAGCTGGCTCAACAGCCCTTCACCCATACACTCTAGTATCTCTGGTACGGGAAGATACTCTGTAGGCTACCATAGAAGAAAAGACAACACCAGCCCAACCACAAAACTCTTAAATCTCAGTCTGTCCTGCCCAAAAGATATATTGGGGCGATGGTGGCACAGAACCTGTGGGAGTAGCCAACCCCGCAATGTCTGGTTTGACTCCACGAAATTGAACCTGTACTGGACACTGCTTGGGTAACCAAGAACCAGGGACTATATAATATAAAAAATAAAACAAAAATAAAAACGAAACAAGAAATGACTTGTAACAATCACTGCCTCATTCAGCCATCATCAGAGAAGCTTCCTCCTGCAGCAGATGGGAACAAATCCAGAGAAACACAGCCAGACATTAGAGAGAGAGAAAGCCCTCAGAACGCACAGCTCTAAATGTGATGTCTGCATCAAATCCCTGCCCTCAGAGCTGAGGGGACCCCACAGAAGAGGAGGCAGAGGGAAGAGGACACCCGGAGAACTGAGCAAAGCTGACGTGAGCTCACAGACACTGGAGCAGCAAGCATGGGGCCTGCGTGGGCCAGCACCAGGTCCTCTGCAAACACAGTACAGCTCTCAGTTCAGTGATTTTATGGGGCTCCCGAGTGTGTGAACAAATGGGCCTCTGATTCTCACACTTGCTCTTGGGCTCTCTTCCTTCTGTTGGTTGCCTTGTCTAGCCTCAGTGTGATGACGTTTGTTTTCTCTTAGGTTTTCCTGTCATTTTTTAAAAAAAAAGGCTTCTGGGTGCTCTTCTTTGATCCCTCTAATTATAAGAGCAGATGATTATGCAGTCAGCTGACAACGCAAACAAGCACCTTTGAGAGTAGTGTGTGGGGTACTCGAAAAGTATCTGAAAATAGCGGCTCTACATTAGGCATCCATATACTCAGCCAACACCCTATTCAACAGTGGAGAATCCTGATTTTCATATTAAACAAGATGAACTTCATAAGGTTCTATCCTGCTTATTACTCCCAGCCTAAAGATGTGTCTAGCTAGATTTAACAATCCACTTGAGTTTTTAAATGTTTTAACTAACATTGTTTATATACACAGCACAAAAAAAAAACCAAGCATGGGTTACCTTTTGTGCCCCACCCCCCCCCACCGCCATGGATAGTTCAAATCTAGCAAGTAGTTTTGTTTTGCTTTTCTTTTCTTTGTTGTTATCATTTTGTGAAACATAGCAACATGTGGCTCGTGATGACTTCGAACTTACAACTGCTTAGTGGAGGATGACCGTGAACTTGTAGACTTCCTGCCTATAATTCTAGAGTGCTAAGATTACCACAAGCACCACCATGCTGGGTTTGATGAGACACTGGGGAATCAAACCCAGGGATACATACCCCATAGGTAAGAGCTCTACCCACTCAGCTACTTCCCCAGCCCTTCAGTAAGATTTTAAATGCAGTTCAGATCTGATCTTCTGATATATCCGAAACCCCAGGTGACAATCATCTCATGAGAATGCAGCCAGCATGTCTCAATTTACCCCTCACCCCAACCCATGATACCACTACAAGCGTCTTCCTCATCTTGGCTCCAAACAGACGTATCCCCTCCTTTTCGTTCTGGGATCTCCTGCCCCCTGTAAACACTCACCAGCTATGTCAGTTTTCACAAACTACTCCCAAGCACTTTGGGGTTTCTCCCCCACAGGGACTATTACTATGGCCCAGTCAGTCCATCCACACCAGGAGCCTCACCAGGAGGCAGAGACTGGGACCCTCAGGGCCAGAAGTATCCCTTATGTATAATAAAAGCTCAATGGTTCATTATAAGAATAAAAATAATAAACGGGGTATAGTTAAGGTGTGTGTGTGTTAACTTCCTTTCATCGTCACACAAAGAAGGCCTATTACTTTGTGAGATTTAAAAATCAAAAGCTGTTATACTTAATGACAATGCATATATGTCTCAACTAGCTTTTACCATAACCAGACTTTGTATTTTTATTTTTTAAAAATTGTAAGTTATCTAAAACTCAATACTATATGAACCTTATTGTGGTCAAATGGTTAATATCCAAGGAAATTCTGAAACATCAAAAACAGGTGCGAGTTATGAGCTGTAAGGAAATTGTGTGTATGGTTGGCTAGCTAGGCCTCATATTTCTGGCAGATTCCCCACCTAATGGGCCAATCCACATGAGAGCCAGAATGGGTCTGTCCTAGCTTGAGACAAGCAGAGCCCTTCAGGTTTCTGGGAGGATTTCTGGGAAGTACTGTGGACCTGGACTCAAGGTCTGTTTTATAATTCCAAGACCACTGTCACCATAATAGTTATTTTCCTACATGGTTTTATAGTAAAGCCACTATATGTATGGAAACTGAAGGAATCCATTGCCACTGCCTGGGAGTAAGCAAATCAACTTATTTCCTTCCCAAGCATTTGTCTTTAGAAGTCAGCTCTCTACAAATACTGTAAATACACACATCAGGCCTAAAATGTTCATGTGAAAATAAAAAAATGTACACAAGGTGATAAGTGCTCCCCATAATATCACCAACTTGTACAAGTTCTCTTCAGTAACACAAGTAGATACTAATAAACTTTAAAAAAAATACAAAGAACAAAACAAAGTCCTTATAAATCTTAATGGCGTGATGCCAGTAAAATTGAATTTCTGTCTAGTTTAATACAACAATAGAAAAGTCAGCCATTAAAAGGAAGATAAACTTCCCTTTGTCCCTCTCTTCCTGAGAAACTTCCAAATGTTGAAAATCAATCCCTTTTGTCCCCTTGTTATTCATCTGCTCCACATTAAATAGAAACTCTGGGCATTGAGTGATTCCCGCAGGGTCTTTCATCTGCAGAAAAGCCTGCTACAAATTAAATTCTTACTCTCCCTCACAAATTATAGATACGGATTGTAGTAGACCATTGATTTATCAGTCCATGCCTTCACTGGCTCAGCTTTGTGAGACGAGCTAATTGCAGTCTTTTATCTGGAGTTATTCTGGAATTGAAGATTGTATGCTATATTAATTAGCATGGAACAATCCTATGCTGTTGAGAGGCTATAGGCTATATGTTTTAAAGCATTCTGTCACATTTTACTTATTTACTTGCCAGTTCCTTGGATCATTAGGTCCTGAGTGAGTGTGTGGGTGTGGGTATGGATATGTAGAAACCATTATACAGGAATAATTCTTACTAATATTACTCAGATAGCAGTGCTACGTTATGACTGCCACAATGGTAAATGATAGACAATATGGAAAGAAAGATCACACATGAGATCTTTTAGAAGCATCTATTTCAGGCAAACAGTACTTTAGCATTGGACTTTAGGATTCCTTACTAAAGAAATTCTAAATACAACTTTGGAGAACACAGAAATGTCCCTTTAGGAGCTGGGAAGATAGCTCGGGTGTTAAAGTACTTTCCCCACAAGTAAGGACCTGAGCCTGAACCTCTAGAACCCATGTACACCCTGTCCAATGCATACATCTCTAATTACAACCCTCCACTGTGCAGATAGGGCATGGGAACAGGAGAAACCCCACAAGTTCACAGTCTAAAATACTATGTGCAGAGAAGAATAAGGGGCCCAGTGTAAAACAAATTCAAAAGCAGAGAGTAACAGCTAAGGTTACCTTCTGACTGTAGGACGTGTACAATGGCACGCAAATACCCACAGTTACTCATACATCTCACACACACAGATCAAAAGAAGACTTTTTTAGTGTTTAATCTACCAAATGCATCACAACACCTTGGTCAGAGAACTTTTTTCCAAGTGGCTAATAAATAACCAAGCTGTATCTGCTCTAGGTTCCCCCACAGATGCTGGGATTTTCCCACCACGTACCACGCTTTTCCCAGTTATGTCTCCAAAGGCATTTTTTCCATTCTCCGATGGCATTTGTGGACTTCCAGAACCAAAACCGAATGTTCTAGCTCTTCTCCCTTGTCGCTCCCCTAAAGGCCTTACCTCGCTGGAGTCTTCCTGCTGGTTGATGACTGCCAAAGCATCTTCTGCTGCCTGCCGCTTGGCTTCAGCCACGGTGCGTTCCATCTTGGCTCGCTCTGTGGTGATCATGTCATGGGCTTTCCTCTCTGCCTCAGACACGGCCTTCTGCAGCTCCGTCATTGCCTGTCGCTTCACCTCATTCACGGCCTCCTCTGTAATTTAAGGCCAGATCAGAGGACAGAACATCTCTGGGTTAGCTGAGCACTAGGGACACCCATCCCATCTTAACAGAATTTCACACGCAAACACAAAAGAAAGCCCAGCTCTTATCCAAATGACTGGGCAATTCCACCTGTCAAAAGAACAATCCCAACACTTAAATTAATTTAGGAACTCAAAAGTGAGTTTTTCTTGGGCATGGCCTTTTTAGGAATACTTATAATGCATGTATTTTTACTTAACTTTTCTTCCACACTAGTGTCTTCAGAAAGGACTCTGGAGCCTGTTAAGGAGCAAGAATGTCCACAAGGACCTTGGAAAGGTTGTTCAGGCACACAAGGAACCTCATTTTCTAGCCTGACATCATGGTGAATGCCTATAATCACATCATTTAGGACTCCAAGACCAGCCTGAGTTATAGGGTAGGGTCCTTTAAATGACAGAAATAATGAGACAGATGGCACAGGTTTACTTTCTCTTGTCATTTCCTGAATAATACAGATATGTGCTTCTGTATAGGCTGTTCTCTGTCTACTACAAACAAATATGGTAGTTTGGTCCAACCAACCATTAGACCAGACAAACAAAACTGAATCACCACAAGCCACACAATCAGGCCTGACATCAAACCTACAAGGTGTCGAATTAACTCTTAAGTTTGGTTAAGTCAGGGTGCAAAGATTTAACCACTGAACAGCAGAAGATTGACAACTAAAACAAGTACTTCCCAGTTTTAAAAAAAATTAACTATTCTAATTAACAAGGGAAGATATCCTCCTCCTGAATTAGTTTATCTAATTTTCATCTTTATTCAAAGCAAAATGACAATGATTAATTGAAAATTTAATAAGCAGTAATTATTAACTTGGCAAACCTACTACCAATTAACACTCTATTAAAACTAATTATGACATGTCTCATTCAAGTGTTTGCACTTAATTGTTTCACCCACTTAAAAAAGCACCTTAATTAAATGTTCTGTTTAATTAAAAACATAGGTTCCTAATAAAAATGTTTTACTGTAGATTAAAAGTGTAAGAGATGCAAGTCCTCTCAGGGTTCTTAAATTCCTGTGGTTGATTCTACAGTGCATGACCTACAGGTCAGCAGCAGGCCCCTCCTGCGTCTCACAAGAATGCCTTCTTTGGCCTTTGTCAACTAGTGCTGTCATTCCTAAAGGACTTTTTGGCAATTACTGTCTGGCTCAGTTTTACACACTATACTGTAAAAGGCAGATCCTGATTGAAAATATTAACTAAGCCATGTTAATCGTCTGTTAGCTCCTGCAAGGTATGCACTTAAAATCTGGAGAGAAGCAGGCATTGCCCACAGCTCGAAGCACCTTCCTTACCAAAGCTGCCTTTATTACCCTATCGTAAGTGACTCAGGGCACCAGGGAAGTACTGCCCTTCTAACTATATAGCCAGGGTCTAATTTAGTTTGAATATTCAAGGTGAATTAAAATTCTATCAAGTGGTAATACAGGACAATAATTTTTGCTTAGGATCAAAGCTGTAGCTTGACTAATTGTATATGCAAATAAGGCAATTTATATTTAAATTATGCATTCCTATTCTAATCCCACAGGCATATACAGATCAGCAAAGAGAATTGGTAGGACATTTGCAAGGTGCTTGAATATTTATTACCAACTGCAAACATTCTCTGATCCTTTGAGAAGAAATATAGTGAAGAAAACATTCAGTCACAATTTGAAGCTACTTTTATGATTGACTTTTTTCCCCTCCAGTTTTATAAGGATCCTTTGTAACTTTTGAGTTCACTTGTTATCTTCGCTCTTGCTTTTAAAAATACTACCTTTAGAGAGAGTGGATGCAGCCTTCAATGTTTGTTAGCATTTGTAATCTTTTAAAATTATGAATCAAAATGTTGTTAAACTATCACTGGAACAATATACAGAATTTACAAAGGATTTCCCCCTTTCATGTGTGTTATGGGTGTATGTGTGGTGTGTGTGTGTGTGTGTGTGTGTGTGTGTGCGATGTGTGTGTGTGTGTGTCTGTGGCGTGGTGTATGAGTGTGTGTATGCGTGAGTGTCTGTGTGGTGTATGAATGTGTGTGAATGTGTGTGTGTGTGTGTGTGTGTGTGAGAGGAGAGAGAGAGAGAGAGAGAGAGAGAGAGAGAGAGAGAGAGAGAGAGAGAGAGATTGTGTGTAAGAGAAGCAGAGCGAAGGACAAAATGTGGGAGAGGGAGAACAAGAACAATATATACAAATGTAGTAAAATGAGGAGTGGATTAAAGTAATCAGGAATTGTGATTACTAATTTTTTTGAAATTTGTATGCAAATTTAAAATAATTTCTAACTAAAATGTCATAAAAACTAGAAAACACAGTTAAACGTCTTTGTTTTTATAATTATAATTTCCTATGAAGACAATGTAATAATTTTATTGCATGAGTTTCAGAGTTGTGCCCAATCAGTATTTTCCAAACATTTTAAACTCTACTTAGTTATCTTTTGCCATGACAATAATATATAAGACTATTGTGGCAAAGGCATGCTTAACAAGTTTATCCTTTCAAAAAGGTAGGCAGGTTTGTTTATTGGTTTAGGGCTTTGGTTGCTGTTGCTGTTGCTTTTGGTTTGTTTTGTTTTTGTGACACAGGGTCGCATCCTGTAGCATATGGTGTCCCAGTCTTGCATCCCCTGACATAGTTTTTCAATTATTGGGACTACAGGTGTGAACCATATTGCCTTGGCCTGGCTTTCATTTTTCTGCTTACAGAATTAAGTTTTAGAATCCGTTCAAAGTGTAGGCAGCTGAGTGTAGATGGCCTGTTTTACCTTCAGTATTCTCAAATACTGGACACTTTGACAACACTCACAGGGAATTCTACACCTGCTTTTAAAGAAGTCTGTTCAGGAAAATATTACAAGCACTTCATGGAGTTGTCCAGGTAAAGCTGCCATCCCATCCACACCTTAGGATTCATTCAGACACGAGTCTGAACTGACTTACGTGGTGAATGGTACACCAATGGGAAGACAAATGTCATCTCCACTACAACTGAACCATATCTTAGAAAGAAGCCAGAATATGGATGAAAGATATATCTAAAAATAATCCAACCTCTCCTGGTCAGCAGTGCGTGGACACAAGGGAATAAAACTATTTTCCCTCAGTTCCTAAGGCCTGAGACTAAACTACAAGACTGGTTCAGACATACACAAAACAGACCGAAGAAAAAGTAATGGTGGATTCAATAGACTCCCACGCATCAAATAAGAAAACTGAAGGAGAAGAAAAAACACAACTTTGAGTAAGTGGAAAATACTAAGTAGATTTCTGAACTCGCCAGTAATGCTTGCTACTCATGGGAGGACTTTCTTTAAGCTTGGCTGTTTGTGTGGGCTTTCGAGAACAGGCCCTGTGTTCAGGAAATCTGCTCTTGCTTACTAGCAGCCCAACAAGGACGAGCAGAAACCATGTAGAAGAAATCTGGTTTACCTAATACATCATAGTCAATTCTCTGTAGGAACTATCAAGATTTAACTTCAAGACAGGTAACTGAGGGGAAGACATTTTTCCTAACACAGAAACTCAGATTTTATTGTCCCAAATGACAGTTCTCTGTACCTCTTATTGAAATAGCAGGTCTTGACAGCTTAAAAGAGGATTTTAAAGTAAACAGGAAAAGGAGGGAAGACACAGAAACTTCCTGGGGTTGGAAACCACTAGGGGGTTAGTGACAGCCTGGGAGAATCCTGAGACCATCAGCACAAGGGTACAATACAGGAAATAGGTGGCAGCACTTGCATTTCAACAGGTCAGCCAGTGGATCCATCTGCTATGGAGACAAGACCTGTGAGAGCAAATCCTCACTCTTAATCTCAGCTACGAAACTTAAAATGGCATCAGTTTGGGAAAGTTGTTACCGCTCTTACAAAATGTGGTACTTCTTAGACATTTTATGAAACATGTGGATAAAGTAAAAGGGGCCAAATATTCAGCAAGTGGTAAAGGATTACAAATAAATTGAATTCAATCAATACCTAAACAGAAATCTTGTGGAGAAAAACAGTCATAATAACAACGGAGACCCTCTACTGAGACTTAGCATGGCTAACTTCGGGCCAGTGTGGCGGTAGCTGACATTGGGCCAGACCTTCCCAGTTGTGGAACTCAGAGAGAAACTGTCTTAAGAGCTGAAATGTCAGCAGCTCAAAGAGACAGCCATCACCTGTGTCATCCTCAGCCCACGAGGCAGGCTCATCTTTTACCTCCTGTTCAGTTTTTTACAGGTTTCATGCTTAGCTGATGTTCCGCAGTCTGCCGGCTCTGAACTTTAAGGCCAAGTCAGGGGTCCCAGGAAGCCTCCAGTTTACCACAGAATATACAGCAACAGATAATAATGGGAGTAAATGAATGGTGTGTGCAGAAATTCAAGGCCCAGCTACTTTGTTGTTCAGCTGAAAAATTAACTCAGCTCTGATGATTTAATATTAAATACCACAGGAGAGTGATTTTCAAACTAGACTGTAATCAAAAATAATAATTCTTGTGAAGTTCCTTAACAAGTTTACTAGATTTGGTTCAATTTAGGAATGCAGGGAAAAATGCTGATGTGTGTAATTTAATTCCTAGAACACTGGATTTCTTTCCTCATCAAAGAAGAACTGCATGCAAGCTAAGACCTCCTGTGCCAAAATTTCAGTCTGCAGCCATTGGAGATGATATAAAGGGGGAGGGGTTATAAAGGAAATATTGCCAGCCTTTCAATTATAATGGCACTAGCAGATGCTATGAAAATAAAAAACTACTTCATGTTTTAATCAGGCCTGGTTTAAGCATATTAATGAGGGATTTTTTTTTCTTTTAGTTTGTTTTGTTTTGTGGCTTTCGCTTTGTTTTGCTTTGCTTTTGCTATTGTTGCTGTTCGCAGTGAAGTCCCTTCTTGCCATTCCTCACAACGCAGCAGTCACAGCTGCACACAGCTGCCAGAACATAAAACTTGTGTTTCTAAACAGTTCTTACCAGCTTTCTTCCAGATCTCCTCTGGCACGTATCCAGATGCAGGCCTGTGAAGGAATTCCCGATGTGCGTCTATGATAAGGATGGGAAAGGGTGGAGAGGAAGAGAGTACCATCAGTACCGCCTGTCCTTACACAGATCCAAGCAAGCAACTCCTCTTCTTGGCTTCATTACAAAAACGCAGTTTTAAAAGGTTGAATGTTTCACGTCAAGAAAATGCACAAAATTTAGCAAGGCTAGTCATCAGAGCCCAAGGAAAGCAGAAGGTCATTGGTCCAAATTCCTCGTGAGCTCAATGCCAAAGCAACTTTACTTCATACAGTACGAGGTCTGGGAACAGGCTTCCTGGAACTTTCTCATGGTGATGCTCTCTATAGGTATACTTTGAACTGTGAAAGGAGATTATAGTTGGTGCCTTTCCTATCAGAAGTCAAATTTGCAGTGCAAAATCAATCATATGGTAATATAATTTATACAGATCTCTGATTCTATTGCAATACACAAATACTAAGTCCCATTCTATAGCTAACTAGTTCTTAAACTGAACAGCCATACAAAGGTTACACACATTTAATGCTTTCATACATTTTGAAAATGAGCTTCGCTATGGTCTTCCCTAGCTAAAATATAAATATGCAAGACAAGTCTTCCATATTCCTCTTGAGTGGTGGAACTAGAGGCAAGAACCACAACATCAGAATTCAGAAGGCTTGGAGAAGAGAATAATCAACTCAACTTTTATACTCTAATAATCAATGCATGGTAAATTTCAGCTGAATTTGTATATATAAATATATATAAGAAATACCAAATAGCAGACTAATTTTTTAAAAGAATACATCATCATATTACTTGTGTTTAAGACAAGAAAAATTTCATCCAGTTTCCTACAGTTTATGCAGCTACAGAATACTAAAAAGAAGACAAATGACAGTCCCTTCAGCTAAGTCATTTGATATGAACATTTTTAAATATATGCAAATCTTTGCATGGTACACAGATCATCAGTGAGCCAGAACACTAATTTTCCCTAGTTAATTTTTTAAAAAATGCATGGTAATTTGGTGAGGGATATATTGAAAACCCCTGTTCTATCTTTGCAATGTTTCTTTTAAGTATTTTTTCAAGAGCAAAAAATTTCCTTTTAAAAGTTTACAGTATAATTTTAAAACAACTTGGTAAGTCATTACATAACTTACATCATTAGTATAAATATAAAATTACATAATAAGTGTTATGACCATACATTTTCATTTTGTAAAATAAGTAATAACAGTAATAACAACAAAATATTCCCTTTTTTCTGAATTGTATTTGTTCTTCAAGAAAGTTAGAAATAAGTATATGGTGTTATGGTATATATAGAATATTGTTAACTAAGTTATTCTACTTCGCTTTCAATTCCACAATAACTATTTCCATAGGAGATGGAATGGGGTCAAGTTCAGTTATCACACAGTGATAACACATTTACATGTAATAAACAATAAAGACTTTTTCACAGGTAAATCGCTTTCACTTAAGGAAAATTAGTTGTCTAACAACAGATCTATAATGTCTACAGCCATAAATAAAAACTGGTTCCTACATTACAAGAGGTGGGTTCTTTTTAGTTTTGTTTTTATCATCTAGCAGTTTAAAGAAAGTTCAGTAGTATAAGTACTGTCTTTTGATAAATAACCAAGCATTATTATAAAGAATAGAAAAGGTGGTGCTGACATGAAAGACACAGATTACCCATTGTAGGCAGCACAAAGAAAGAGAAATAGACTAGAATCCAGGGGGGAAACGTCAAAGTTTTGGCTGCCACTCACTCTGTGAAACAAGCTAGTTGGATTCTCCAGGTTTGAAATGCCCTGTTTATAAGCTGAGGCAACATTGCCATACTGTGAGAAAAAGGGAGGGATTGCTATCGCCAATTATCTTTATAATGATTACTAGTGAGAGAATATACATGCACACACAAACACATCATATACCCACACACACACACACACACACACACACACACACACACACACACACACACACACACGTCTCTCATAAGTAACTAAGAGGAAAAAGAAACTAAAGAGACTGGTCTTTTTTTTTTTTTGGCATTTAACAAAATAGCATACAACTTTTAAAAAAGCAAAATCTCTGGAGAAGATTATATTTGCAAATATACCCCAAAATATTAAACTCTAAGAATATTATTTTACATTTTGGACTGAAATTATTCCTTATCAATTCACTATCTTTCTCCTTGGAAGTAGATACTTAAGTTTCACAAATAACATTGTGAATAGTTATGCACTAAATTTTACTCAAATACCAATGTTTAGGGCTCAGTCAACCTCTTACCTTCCGGATGCTACATAGAGGGTATCTTCCTGTTCCACACTAGAAAGCTATGCTATGTCTTAATTGGCTACATCTCCAGAAATGACATACTGAGATATCCAAAGAGCCACAACTCTGAATTTCAGTATTCACAAGAAATACTGAAGCCAAATGTGAAATACAGTTTCCATAACCCTAGTTTCTAAAAGAGCTGTTTTCAAAGTAGTCAAACCTAAAAATTACACACATACGCACACACACGCACACACACACACACACATGCACACGGATGCACACACAGACGCACACATGGATTCACACATGCATACATGCACACACGCATGAGCACATACATGCAGGCACACAATGTGCACACGCATGCACACACAAAAGAACACATTTTGTAGTCTCCTCTTCAGTTCTGAATCATGGTACTTTTGCTGAACATTGGGTTTAACAACGGGGAGAACAGAACTCTTCAGAATTTCTTTGCTTTCACGCTAAATAGTAAAGCTATTATTTAATAGGCTACAGAACCACATAATACATTTCTGATATCTTTTGATTAAGTAGTTGTAATGCCAAGATTATGTATCTTCTGGCTAAATAGCAACATCTGCTTAAGTACTAGAAGCTATGTATAAAAAGGGAGCTTAAGAGACAAAAATGGAAAAAAAAAAAAAAAAAGAAAGAAATCCTAAAGTTAATAAATAAAAAGACAATTCTAGGACTTCATTGTTTTAAAATACTTGCTAATCTAGACAAGATAAGTCTAAGACTCTAAGGCACCTTCTAAAGAAGCTTGTTCATAACTACTAGCTTTTAAAAAAACTACCATCAAAATGGCAGTTGCTATAAAAATCGATAGTTCTTCAAAAATGCAACTGTAAATACAGATAAGAGCATCTAGCAAGACTGAATTTCAAATGTAAAACAAGTACATAATGTGATTACTGACAGATAGTAGAGAAGTCCTTCTAAATTACGTTTGCTTGGTTTGAAGCACAAATGGCTTAGAGGTAAAGAGAAGAGGAGGTGGCAACCTCCAGAAGATAACAGACACCTAATAAAGAGAAAGCCATGGCAGAGTGAAGGGGAATGCTGGAAGAAGTATGAAAGCAAAAAAAAAAAAAAAAAAAAAAGAAGCAGCGGTCGATGATGTGCAAAGATGGAAGATGCACTACACTTACGACAGAATGGAGACCACTGGGTACTAGATACAGCAAGGGCCGCCATCAATATACATGAAGGGATGGGCAGAGAGCCTTTGGAGAGCCAATGTGACCTCATCTGACCCAGGACAGCAATGCTCAAAGCTCGGCAGCACCTAGGCATGGCCTTCATCCTGTAGTGGGCAGAATGAGGCTGTGATCATGATCATATCTATTACAGAGATCATCAAAAGAAAGGAAGGTTAAGTGATTTCATCCTCACAAATGCCACTTTTTAAAAGGGTAATAAATTCAGAAATCTCAAAGCTGTCTCTTGGAAGGCCCCACACAGCCTCCACTCGAGCAGCTGCTTTCCAGGATCAATCTCTATCAACGAGCACACATCAGGTTCTAGAAAGAACCATCTTCTTATTTTGAAAAGACAGGCTTACTTAATTTGTAGCGTTTTAAATATAATATCATTAAATAAAGCAGAGTTTTAAAACATGGCAGGCATTTGCATTATGGACTCAGATGTGCAGCCCGGAGATGAACTTTATGATATGATTACAAAAAAAAAAAAAAAACAAAAAAAAAAACCAAAATCAATGCAAGTGTATGAAAATCCACATTTCAGATGCAGCTCCATTGTGAATAACTTGAGGTTTTTATATTCTGGCAGTGGAGGAATGTTAAACAATGTTTCTTTGGTTGAGGGAAAACTATTTTCCTATAGTCATGAGTTACAAATTAAATGCACTATTATATTTAAGGCAAAATTTCTTTTTAAATTTCTCTGCCAATAAAAACCATGTTTGGAATTTTTTTTAGCTGAAAAATGGATCCACTATCATGTTACAATCATGGATGTCAAGCCAAAACCAAACAAAACAACAACAAACCTCAACTACCTCAACCCACTTCATTTACTACTATTCTTTCAAATTCTTTTGAAGATTACCATAATATTAATACTTAAATCACATCTACTAAGTGTCAAACACTGCTTTTTCAGTTTTTATGACTCCTAATTCAATACTGGTAGAACTGCCTACAACACATACAGTCTCACCATTTTGTTTTGCAGATGAAGAAACTGAGACACAGTGCGAGGTGTGAGTTGACAGAACTCACAAATGTAGAGGGAACCAAGAATTCTGATCCTGACCTACTCAGGGTCTGCACCGGAAGTCTGGCTGAGGTCAAATGCCCGGGACAATCGCAGTAGTTCAGTGCTGCTATGATCACAAGCCAACTGAGGGGCTTTAAAGCATGAACTCCTCCATCATTTCATGAAACTCTTGAACAGTTGTCCTTTTTGTGAAAGCCCAGCTTCATTTTTCCTCCCCCTTAAATCAGCCAAACTCTTCTTTCTGGAAAGAGCAAAGCTCCTACCAAACTCCACGCAGAGACGCTTGCTACATCTGTGGCCTACCATCTCAATCTTCTCCCAGAAACCTACAAGGAATTTATACCCTCAGACTTCAGAGCCCATGGCCATAGTTCCTGGTGTCAGCCTGGAACCCATCATTAGATAACTTTTAAAAAAAAGAACTCTTTGAAAGATTTTTGAAGCATTCTTGAAAACAAGAGAGATACACAATCAACCACAGAAAGGTTCCAGATTACTTCTCAGCAAGTGAAAAGGAAAGAAAATAAAATGTTAGGATCCAAAACAGTAACAGAAGCATCACAGTGCAAGGAGGACAAGGTATAGGGGGAGGAGTGCTCCCAAACACTCAGGAGCACACCGAGGGCCAGCCAGCCAACGGGAAAGGCCAGGAGAATTGTGTATTAGTCCCTGAGTCTTCCAGTGCTTGTCCTGCCACCCTTCTTGCCACTCAAGTTCCCTGGAGAAGAAAACATAAAGGTCTAAGGGTCTAAAAGGAAAGACAATAGTTTGAAGAGTGCTTTTCTAATGCTCTTAGCAGCTGAATATGAAGAGTAGTAAAAAGGACACGTAGGAGGACTTTTCTGTCCTGCCAGCCACTACCCAAATACCCACACAGAGACTTACTATTAATTAGAAATGCTCGGCCAATAGCTTAGGCTTGTTTTTAGATAGGTCTTAGAACTTAATATAAGCCCCAAGGTTTGTTTACCTCGCGTACACAGCGTGATTCCCATCCTGATTGCTCTCTGTCCCATAGTTTCCCCAGCATTCTCTTGCCCTGGAAATCCTGCCTAGCCATTGGTCAATGAGCTTTTTATTCACAATGATACAAATGCATCTTTATAGTGAACAAAGAGATTATTGCACAACATTTCCCCATTTGTTATCAGTGCAGCAAAGATGCCAAAATAAGCATCTTTTTTTTTTTTAAATTGAAAAATCACGCATATACATGTAATCCCAGAATTTTAAAGAAAGTAAGAGGGTCAGGAGTTCAAGGTCATCCTCAGCTACAAAGCAAGTCGGAGGCCAGGCTGAGTTACAAGGGGAAAAGAGTACATTAAGATACCAACTTGCAATTTATTTAAAGAATGAAGACAACATGAGGAGATCAGTACGTTCTCAGTGTTTAAAATTCAGAAGGTATTCCCAACAGAATCTCTCTTTTATATCAATTAGTGATATAAAATTCAATTAGTGATAGATCGACTGCATTATTTTTCTATCCCCCTTCAGTGGCTTAATTCTGTGGATACATTTCAGAAGTGATCCTGGTACTGAGTCAAATCAACTTCTAGTACATCAGTCCGAGATCTACACTCTCCTCCACACAGTCCCTAAACACCATTCAAACACGCTAAGAATGTGTGTGTGGCTGAAGAGCTCCATGATTTCCAAGTTAGGGATGGGAGGAGGGCTGGATTTGAACCAAACATGTCTTCTTCTACAATATATTCTGAAGGTCTCATCTGAGACTGACCATTTCAAACCTTCAAAAATAAATGACTTCCACCATAAAAATACCTACACAAATGTAATATACAGACCTATTGTAGCTTTCTCTGCCCACAGGAATCTCATTAAACACTTTCCAGGAAAAGAAAATGGATTTATTTGCCAATAATTTATAATCGCTTTACTACACTCATTCAAACCTTCAATTGAAACCCTGGAGGACGGAAAGAAGTTCATGTAAGTAACAGTGCTCTGTGATTGAAACTACCTCTCCTCTCACCGACAGCCACAAACTGGCTCCAGAAAAATTGAATTTGAGGGCTTCACAAATCAAGCAGCAAAGACACACAAGAAAAATAATCACTAGCTGCTAGAACCTGGGACCTGCATAGTTCTTAACAATTTTGACAATGCCTTCAAAGTTGGCAGTCTAAGGTTCTTATGTGTCCAAAAAAGGACACGAGTCTCTTAATAGTCTAAACAGTGAAATGCAAAATGTTAATGGTAGCCTTTGAAGACTATTATCTATAAATGCCGAAAGCCAGAGCAACAGCTTAGCTTGATCAAAAATATGAATTCACCAGGAATCATTAAAGGCAGTAATCTGTGCACACCTATGTAACAAGTTTTTTAAAAAAATTATATTGGTTTTATATCAGAGATGTCACCATTCACCAACTTCAGTTAGAGTCTGTGCAGACCACATCTGTGGCTGAATATTTATTATCTTGTTTAGGGATGGAGTCCAGTGAGTTTCTGAAACTTCTTTGCATGGCAGAGCAGACACCAATCCATGCCCTCAGCTGTATATTTGTCTATCGTTCCTCAATCTTCCTTAGAGTGCCTTGAACATGATAAGCACATAAAGTTTAAGGGCTGATCCAACGAACATGCTCCATAGAGCCAGACACACTGTATGATTCTGTTCCCATAGACTTATTTACTTTAGGGCTCTCAATTTTCCCTACATTTCCCTTTTGTTTCTTAGCAAATCTGCCACATCAACCGCTTTTCGCTCACAATAAGAAAATAAAAACAAGATGCTTATTGTACTCAGCTACACATAGCTTTGTTTGGACCAATACCAGTTTGAATCAGACTTAATTCTGATTTCATTACAAGCCTTAGTGAGACCTGACAAATAAAACTATGTTGCCTGTAAACTCTTCAGAATAATGCCTATTGGGTAAATTATGTAGCTAAGAATCCTTCTTTATTTAATATTTACTATGGTAATGAGTGTTCAGTCTTCAAGGGTTTGCAGAAATCCACAAATCTAAGTGCAAAGGAAACTGTATTTGCTAAGAATAATTTTATTTTTAAAAGGAATAATGTGAAATCAATAGCCAGAAAAATATGTGCTAAGGATTCTAAGTTTCTGGTTTATTCTCTATGTGAGCTATTCATTTTATTTTCCAGCAAGAACTGTATTCAAAACCCGGTTAGCGGGTGGGTATGAAGTAAACACGTAATATGACAGAATGAGGGTCCATACAAGTCCATCTCTCCACTATGTTTAGTCAAATACCACACAAGTTCTCAGGCCACCTGAAATGCTTTCAGCTTGAATTTATCTTTTACTGCCTTTGGGATTATATTCTATTTTTTATCCTGACAATCTACAAATATCAAGACTAAATATAGTTTCAGGTAGTCATAACACAGTCCCATTATATAACTATAGGTAATAAAATCAAGGGTAAACAATGTAAATGAAGATAAATATTGGGGGTGCTACATTTGTAATCATTAGCTTTCATGTGGCATAAGCACCCTGCACTGCATTCTTGTCTCCCATCCAGAAGGGATTTGGGAAGAGCTGACTTCTGTTTGTTTGATGACACATAGCAACAGAACAAGACTGTCTTCCAGACTGGCCCTTAACAAAAATTTATAAAAGATGCTGAAGAGATAGCTCAGTAGTCGTGAAAATGCACTGCTCTTCCAGAGGCTCTGAGTTCAGCATCTATATCAGGTAACTTACAACCACCAAGAACTCCAGTTCCAAAGGATCTGACAGCCTCTTTTGACCTCCATGAGTGAATGCGGACACGCGGACACACACACACACACACACACACACACACACACACACACACACATACACACACTATTCCAAAAGTATATTCTTTTAAAGAATCCCACAGAAATCTTGTTAGAAATGTTGGCACCCCAGACACACAGCTGAGCTTGCACATTAACAGGCTTGAGGCAGTCCTCACAGCTACCTAACAAAGGGAGACGCAGCTTGGTTCAGCTCTGAAACTCTACCATAAGCTCGGTGTGTTTACCTGGAAAAAGTTGGAGCATTCACACGATTTCTTAACAAACTAGTATGTTAAGACATGAATGTCAAGAAACTGATGTCAAGGCTACAGAAAATGTTTACTGTCCTTAAATTCCCTCAGCACTCCTTGATTTCAGAGACACACATTTAAAAATTACAGTGTCATTAAGACTGGACTATGAAATGGGCATTGAAGGTACCCAATCAAAAAAACAAAAGAAAGGTACCTAATGCAACTGGGTCTGGGTTGACGGGACTCTGTTGCCTGGAGTGGCTGCTGCTACTGCTGCCGCCCTTTTTTAAGTCCTCAGCATCACTGTAGCGCCGGATCCAGTAATTCAGTTCCTCCCGGTCTGCTTCCTGACAGCGTCTGAGTACCGTGAGGGATCGTCTCGTCTTTTCCACCATGTCCATTATACAGTTTAACAGCTACATGAGGAACAGGAGGGAAGAAAGGTTACACACATCACCACAAGTTGATAAGTAATGAAACACACTGTTTCAGGCCAATGAAACTTAATGTTTTCTTCCTGGAGGCTTTAGTGTACAATTTTGATGGAAAGCTTTGAAAAATCAGACCCAATAATTGATCAAACTGAACAGAATGAGGAGGTAGAAAAGTAGGAGGTATGGATAGAGTCATGACAGATAGCTACTCACCTAATAGTAAATCTATCTTTCCAAATACAGAGCTCACTAAGCTATAAACTAAGTGACCCCTTCACAATAAAACAATGGCCTGCTGATCTTTGCTTTTCCAAGATCTAATATTTCTCTTAGGTAGCTTTCGAATCAATTTAGAAATCAGATCTTATGTTCCACTTCAAATAGTCACTTTCACGCCTTCAAATATCCACACTCATCTTTTCCCAAGAATACAATATGCAATGCCTTCAAACACTCACAAAAGCTCACAAGACAGTATTAGCTCAAGAGATTACTGATGTCTTACATGATCAAGATGTTTCCATTCTTCTGCCCATTCTCTATCTGTTAGTCTGTGGTCAATCATTTCTTCTTGACGTGTGCCATGTAACCCTACAAATGTAAAGAAGAAGGCTTAATCCCCCCAAAGCCTCCATCACACAGTCAATATTTAATCAGCACATAGCATCAACTACACAAGTGAAGATGTTGATAGTAGACCTCACAGGTGACAGCTGCTTATCCACACAAAATTCCCGACCTCTGAGGAAGACAAGAAATCTTGTATTTGCAGTAACAAGGAAGGCTGCATTTAGAGACTATTCTTGGCATTGTGAGGCCCTGCGCTCAATTCCCAACAATCAATTCAATCAACCAGTCAGTCAGTCCATCAATCCAGTATCAAATGTGGCTATAATGCATTAAAATAAGGACAGTATTTTAAGTAGGTTGAGCTATTTTTTTCCAAAAGTAATATGGTAAAATTTCACAGTTCAGCACAATTATACATGAATACAGTCTTATACATATCTAACTAGGTTCATAAACAAAAGCTGGGATAATATGAAAGCCACAGATGACCATTCAACTACCAAAATATAAAAAGTAGTTGTTTTATTTTGTTTGTTATTAGAGATGAGGTCTCACCATGATGAGCAGGTTGGCCTAGAACTCACTTTGAAGACCTGGCTGGTCTTAAACTCAATCTTTTTACTCTAGTCTACAAAGTTCTGGGAATTTAGGCATAAACCACCACACTTAGCACCACACCAGTCTTAATGGGAAAAAAATCAACATGCCAGATACATCCTATAAATTTTCAAGGCAAGAAATTGAAAATTCTAACATGGAAATCATGTATGTTAGGTGCTTTAATGTCACTGTGACCATGAGAAGCTGGGAAGATGGCTCAGTCAATAAAGTACTTGCCATACATAGCAAGAGAACCTAAATTTGGATTTCCAGTGCCCATATGAAAAATGAGGACATGCCTTTAATCTCAGTTCCTGGGGAGGTGGAGAGAGTAGGATTTCTGGAACTCACTGGCCAGCCAGTCTAGACCAACCAGTGAGCATAAAGTTCAGTAGACGACCCTCTGTCCAAAAGTAACTAAGACAGGGATCATTTAAAGAGACCTAATGCTGATCTTTACATTTGTCATCCATGGATACACACAAATACAGGGCAACATGAAAATGTTTGCCATGTGAGCACTGAGTTTTGTTTGCCCTAATACATGGTCTCACTCTAACCCAGACTGGCCTAGAACTCATGGCCAGTCCACCCAACTCAGCCCACCAAGTGCTGACATAGCAAATGTGAACCTTTACTCCTGGTTCACCACTGACATTAATGATGAGATGTTAGCTAAGATGCTCACAGAACATACAGACTATGTATCTCACTGAAAGGGCAGAAGGGTCTGATCAGGGGTCATCTTACAGAATAGCTGTGGACAAAGCCCTTTACAGTCTGTCAAAAAATGCGATTAGTCTATGACATCATTTTCCACTTTAATGTCTGAATCCCTACAGTTGGCTCCCACTCTAAACAGAAAACCAGAACTGGCAAGTCTGGAGTTTCTAGACACGAAGGCCTGTATTGGAGGGCCTTCTGTATGCAGCAAATGACATGAGATTTAGAAGAAGCTGTGAAATATTAAGTGCTTAGAAATCTTTCTTTGAGCTGATTTAGGAGGAAAAAACCAGGTTGAGTCACAAGACTGTTTTCTTTCATATGCGTGTCTATGACTGATGGGATTAAATAAGCTTATGACAGTTATTTCTTAGGGTAAAAAATGCCAAGTACAAAATGTTTTGCATTATTTCTGTCCAATTAGAAAATATTCAGAGATACAATTCAAAACTTAAAATTGTCAATGCCACCTATTGGTAAAAAAGGAAAATTGCAAATATGTTTTACTGCTTTGCATAATAGAAGAGACAGGGAGGGAAAGTAATATTTAGTTATTGCTCTGTTTGTTGTGATTATTTCAAGTTGAAATGTTTGCAAATATGTAACTTTTGTTGACTTATTTGTTGCCTGTGTTTTTAGGGGAAAAAGCACTAATGTTAAAATTAGTCATCACAGAAAACAACTAGAGAGGGATAAGAATATAAACGTGACAGGGACACTCACGGCAGTGGCATCTAGATATCTGCCTATAAGGATCAAGAATTACTCAAGTCACAAACATGTCAAGGCTTCATCTCATGAAGTCAATAGTGATTCACATTTTTAATGCCCATGACAATTAATGAGTCACAGGATGTTAGTTCCTTAATGGCAGCCTAGCATTTGTGGAACAGTGCTGGGCTTCATCTCTTTAAAAATTAATAATAATAACCACGTTAGAAACATGTTTGTTTGATCCTCAGTATTTGGTGAGGAAACACAGGACTGGCTTAATGGGTTTGAAGTCGGGAGGTCCTCTTTTGGTCTAATTGAACAAGAAAAGGAAAAATATTAAGAAAATGAAAGTTTACATGTATTAGTAGCTCAGCTTCACACACTTAAGTCCTCAACCTCACGTGGTTTTGATCATACTGATAACCACAGGAGGAAGAAAAGGGGAACACAGGAATGTTGAACAGAGGACACGTTCCATTCATGAGATGCTTAGCACTAATGTTGAGACTTAATTTGTACTTAGCTTCGGAAAATTCTAGATAAATGAGCCCAAACTTTAAGCTTACCGATAAACTAGCGTTGCTTTCCAAGTGACTTTATTTAATTATCCTAATTAGTATATGTCCCTACATGAAAGAGGCATGTATCCAACATCCCTTTATGAAGACTTTTCTGCCATCAAAATGACAGGTTGATGTAACACCACAATTTGTTTCTCATGCAGATTTTATTTTACATTAATACACATTAAACTCTGCCCGACGTTAGGGATGGCTAAGTAGTTGCACATATTTATAGAGATTAGCGCTATTACTTTGATAAGCTAGTGTCATGAAAAGGTGAGACACCTGGTCTAGAGAAACGTGCATAAAGCCAGTGGTTGCAGATGCAATTCACAGGGCACACTTCACATTACTGCATTGGAACATAATCTGCGCACGCAAACATAATCACTTCTGTGCTGATTACTCAATGGGTCACAGGCACTAAACTTCACCAGACACCAGTTGTTGCCTGAGAAAGAGACCATTTCTGTGCCCACAACTGGACATGGCTTGATCCAGCTTCACAGTGGCCAGGTGACTCCACTGCTACATAAACATGAGAAGTCACGGCTGGGCATGATGGTGAACACCTTCAATCCTATCATTTGGGAGGGGCACAGGCAGGTGGATCGCTGTGACTTTGAGGCCAGTCTGGTTTATGTAGTTAGTTGTAAGGTGGCTAGGGCTATGTTGAGAGACTGCCTCAAAAAATAGATAGATGATAGATGATAGACAGACAGATAGATAGATAGATAGATAGATAGATAGATAGATAGATAGATAGATATACAGACTAGAAACGAGAACTTACATTTTGCAGGCATTAAGTCATAAATGAATAGTAAACCTTTTGCAAACCATGAGGCTGCTACTACATATGATATATAGCTCAAATTATCAGTCCCAACTGAGAAGTAATATGGCCACTTCTAAAATCTCTTTAGAAATATTACCTGGTTGAACATCAGATTGGCTACTTGTAAAAATCACAAATTATATGCTTTGCCATTTGTCTGACATGCTATATAAATGTAGAAACTGCTGTTGTGAGAACCAGAAGTACTATCAACTATCTCACAACCAAAAGCCTCAGTCATCTCTCCTCTAGCTCTCCCTTGATGCTTTGCTACACACGAGGAAGGCTCCATGCAGAAAGGCAACCAGACATGGCATATGGTAACTACTGCTTCCTAGTAATCCAGGTGAAAATTTCATACCAACTTCTGCATATCAGGTATCTTCCAGTGAAGAAAACAAAAGCACTGTCACTGTCATTCAAGCCGTGACCAGGTGGCACACTGTGCTTCCCAGAGTTCTGTATCCTGCACTCAGTTTTCTGTTTTCCCACCTAGACTTCATCCCTTGTATGCCGCCGACCAAATTTCAAATTCCCCATATAAGGGAAGTTTGCCACAACTAGCTTTGCGGTGAAAGATGCCTCCTAATGTGTGAGATTCCCAAAGAAGGGCAGTAGATTACTGTTCCCAGTGGGACTCATCAAAAATTAGGAGCTTTAGGCACCCCTAAGAACAGTATACTTACTAATCGCTTGATGTCACCACCTCACCCACACTTACATGTCACAGCTTGCATCAGGCATCTTGCCTCTGATGTTGACATGGTTGACACTTGTCCTTCACAAGCAATGTCTCCTAAAACCTTCACTTCCGTTAATTTGTGAAATGAAGGCATGGATACAGGCAAAAAAGAATATATATTTGCCCATAGCCACTCCTTCTGTTTTCTGATATTTGATATAAAACTGATTCTAACTCTTATTCCTAGCATTTTTGAGTAATGTACCAAAGTATTCCTCAAGGAACATCTCTCAAGTTAGGCCACAGACAACATGCCATATAATACTTTGGAAACAGTAAGGAGAAAGGAAATGTAAAAATCAACTTTGACACAAAATTTCACTGAAAAAATTTTTTTTAAAAAATCTGTGGCTGGATTATATATGAAACCTCGCATATTAAGAAACGAAGTCAAGGAAAATCCACCATGCTTTTGACACTGGAATTGGGGCTTTAAACTATGTTTGATGCCCTCCTCCAAAAACAAGATGTTAATCTATTCTCTTAAAGCATGCAAGTGATGCCCAGTATAGTGGTACATGCCAAGGATCCCAAAACTCAGGGGGTAAAGGAATTGCAAGTTTGAGGCTAGCCTGGTTTATGTAACAAGACACTAATTAGTTAATTAAAATACAAGTGATTAAAGAAGAGACATCTCATATCAATAGAGTTTCTTCACAAAGGAAACAACGTAAAGAGCTCTATCAGATAACAGGTTTAAACTCAGTTGAGAAGTAATGGCACAAATCTTCAAATATCCAGTCCCCAAAGAAGAAAACAGATCCTCCAGTCTTACCCATAGGTCTAGTTCTGTCCCTGAGGTCCCTGTGGCTGGGGTGTCGGTAGGAGTCCCTGTAGTGGTGGGCAATGGCCATATCATCCAAACGGTAGTGCTGAGGTGGAGGTGGGGTGGGGTGAGGCAGGCCATTTGGCTGGTAGGATAAGCCATTATTTGGACTGTACCGTTGGCCTGGGCTAATAGTGCATGGTCGCTTGCTTGGATGTTCTGAGTGCAAAGGCTCTCTGTCAAAGCCATTTTCTTTGGTTCTGAGGAGGGAAAAAAAAGAGTTTTGTTTCATACAGGTTTCAACATAGTTCAGATACTCCAACTGGAGCTTGTGATATCCGAGAGAACACTTCTTCACTGGTCAGGAACTCACAAAACAAGACTTCCCAGAAGTTCTGATGGGATTCACTAAAACTCATGCTCAGCCTGAAATCTTTATCTGGCTAGGAGCAGAAAATGCCACACTTGTCATCCAACTAGCAAACACGTTTGCAGCTACAGTTCATGTGAGTAAGTTGCAAATAAGAGGACACCCGGTCTCCTACAGATGATATGTTAATCAGAGAAGTGTTTAGTTTCTAGAAAGCTGCCCTAGTCATTGTTGCAAAGCTTGTTCACATCTATAACCCCAGCCCTTGACAGGCTGAGTCAGGAGGCCTGAAAGTTCACGGTCAGACTGGACTACAGTCTGTCTAAATCCCTGTCTAAAACAAAACAAAACAAAACAAAAAAACAAAACCAAACAAACAAAAAGCAATCAGAGAAAAGACTAATTCTTCAGTGATATTTTATCAGAGTCACGCATCATTACTATGGAGATGAATAATATGTACCAATCTATTCCACCAGGAATCTGACTTTCGTCCCCAAGAACACCTGAGAGCTGTATTGTTGGAAATGGCACTTTAAAATGTAAGTTAATTCAAATTAAATGAAGACTGAAACTCAATTTCCAGTAGCCACAGTTGAGGTGCTCAATGGCCACCAGTGACTAAAAGTTACAGAGCTTGATCTCCAAGATACAAAATATTTCCATAATCTTCTTGGATGAAATGATACAACTCAACTCCTACAGTAAGTCTAGAACCCCAACATTTTCTTCAGTAACCAAAAAAAGAAATCATTCAACAGTTATGCAGATACCTGGGGCTAAAAGGGAAATCTAGGTCACCTTATTCTTCTTATTTTAGAGGGGGGAGTGGTGTTGGGGATTGAACCCAAGAAACAGACATATAAATTTTCTATCACTAAGTTACACCCTCAGCTATTGTACTTACTTGATTTTAAACTTGAGTAAATTTATCCCCAGAGAGTTTGTGTGTCCTGCCTGCAGTCTCAGGGTCTAAAAACAGGACAGGAACACCTCCAAATGACCTTCATCATGTACTATTGCAAATTTAATATTCAGGAGAAATGCATTTCCTAAATGAAAACAGATCCAACCCCTGCTCCTGGATTTGTGGACACAAGTATGACTAAAGAAATATGTTCTTGTTGAATAAATCTCTTCTTGGAGATGAATCCAATAAACACAGTAAGAATGGAAGAAATCGCATCTCAGTTTGTCTGGAAGCAGGGCACTGGTAGCATCTATGTTCCCAAAAAGTCACCATATAAGAATCTACCGATTCACACAGACTACAGGGTGCCATGTGCCTTTTCAACTCAAAGAAGATCCATAGGTATAGAGATCATCAGACAGTGTTCCTTCTTTCCCGGCATCGGTGACCCCACCCTTGTCTGATTATACCAAAGGAGGCTTGGAGGAAACACTGAATCAATAATCAGAGGCAACAGGACACTACAAGGACCTTCCCATCTCTTTCCGAAGCATGGAATCCAGGTGACAGTGTACACCTACTAGCCAGGGCAGGATAAAGGGTTGGGAGGAGAGTGCAAGCAATCAAAGAACAAGGGGGCGTCTGCAGAATTTAATGGGAGGTGAGTACAGGCCCACCGCGAGCTGAAGGAGACGGGAGACTTGGCCAATATTGGAAATGACAGCAATGTAGGACCACCCCGGGAGTGGCAGCCAGAAATGTCAATGCTGCTGCCATCAAGCAAATGTCTGCACTTAACATACTGACTCCATATGTATTGATCACTGGAATCAGACTGAAGAATCCCATATAGCTCAGACATTACCTAAATAATTTTTAAAGTGGAAAAAAACATTGTAGATATCGATTTATTGTGTCTGTGTTGGCAATTCTAATGTGTACTTTCATATTCTATACATTTTTGAATAATGCAGTTTGACATTCGGTACATATTACGAGCATACATCAGTCGGAAAGCAGTGAAGACCATGACGAGCTATGAACATAATGCTAACCCAGCACCTACCTTACTGGCAGTGTGGTGTAGTGGAAAGAGCACAGGACTGGAAGTCAAGAGGCCTGAGAGCTAGTCCTGGCTCTTCCACGACTAGCTGTGTGACCTTGGGCAAGTCACTTAACCTCTTTGGACCTCAGTTTGCTCATCTGTAAAATGAAAGGGTTGCACTAGATCAGTGGTTTTCAAACTTTGACACCTGACGTGCATACGGGGTTCTGGAGGCAACGAACAACTGTTTGCCCTGCCAATCAGGATTTAAAGGGCCAGCAAAACCCACTGATTATTCTTACCTGTTTTATAAAATGAGGTTCTGCCTAAGCTTCCATTTCTTTAAAGAAAAAAAAATAATCTGCTGCTAAAAATCAAGTTTGAAAACCACTGGACTAGATGACAGCTGAGGTCCCTTCTGGTTCAAAAACCCCAAAACCCAATGCCTCTCTATTCTAATATTCTAACATGGCCAATGGCATTCCTCTAAAGATTAAAGTACCCAGGGGTGGTAGCTTTTCAGATAAGTCTAAGTGTGCAACCCAGCATCGTGTGTCCAGTTTCCCACTGTTTTACAGAATGTATTATTTGTATGTGCGTATGTGTGTGTGTGTGCACATAAATAAAAATATATTCTAAATATTGTTAAGCAGCCCCATAGCATTTCTATGCATCAAAACATCTTTGACACATTTGTGTCACACAAGTACAGCTTATGGCATTTACTCCTCTTTATTGCAATGACATTAACAGCAACATGGAACAGTGAAAGAATCCTGCCATCTCAAATGGATACATTTACTATCTATCTCCATTCCTACATGAGCCTCTGATCAGGGCTTCAGTGACCCAATCACAGGATACCAAGCCCTGAAACATGGGCGCAGCGATGTCCTGAGTTTGTGCTCTCTTCAAGGCCCCTATATTCCACTCTGAGTCCCCTCACGCTGAGAACTGGCGAAGCCATAAAACTCATCTCCCAGAGGGGAGCTCTGGTTCACAGCTGAGGACTAATAGAGAGGTAGGAAGCTTCCTTGGGTCACCCCTGTCTAGTTACAAAGCTCCCCCTACTCACAGGACATGTGTCCAGAGTAGTAACTAAAACAACTTAATTGCCATTTGTCTGTCTTAGAAATGCCAATAACCATCTATACCTCATTTGCTTAGGTAAATTCCATATTTGCATTTTTATCCGTTGCCCTTTTCAAAGTGTATTAGGCAAAATTAAATACCTTTTCATTGTCCCAAAACAGCCTCCCCCTTGAAATAACTCATATTTCCAAAGAAGTTGCCACAACTTGTCTCAGGGCTCTGTGAATGTCAGTTTTAATTTTGAGTTGACTTCAGAATGCTTCGTTCCCCAACCAGAAGCTATTACATGAACAGAAGCTCATCACTCAACACTTAATCCAAACCATACCCGAGGTCTGACGTGGACCCTACCAAAACTCATCACAGTGCCTTTGGCTTCCTCACCTTTTCTAGTCCCAGAGTCCTGCTCAGGAAAATAGGACAATCAGAAAACCTGTCAGGAGAATAACTAAAACAGGCTAAATATATTCTTTACCTGATGGGGGCTATTACTTTTTCCTAGTTCCTCAATCACAGAGACTATCAGTGGAAAAAAAAACAAATAAATAAAGTGTACATGTGGGTTGGGAGCAATGGGTTGGTGATTAAGAACATATCCTCGTCTTGCAGAAGATTCAAATTTGATTCCTAACATCTATGTCAAGCAGGTTACAACCACCTATAACTGTAGATTCAATGTCTTCAGCATGTGGCATGTGAACAGACCCATACGTATAAACATAACTAAAAAAATAATACAATAAATCTTTCTAAAAAGTCTCTATGAAATACTTATCGGGCCATGATGGACAGTGCACTGATAATCCCTCTGCAGCACTCAGGGAGATGGATGGAAAACAAGAGAGATAAACTATCATGAAGAGGAAGTGACAGGAGAAATCGAGACCAATCTTTTGGATGATGGGAGTTATGATGGGGTTTTGAGCTCCTTCCTTTCCCTAGATGTATCTTTTACATTGGGACAATCCCCTATAAGATCTGTCTGCCGATAGGCAATGCTCCATTGCCTAAGAAACCATAGAATGGGGAAGACTGGTCCCAGTGTGGTGTGCACACCTGTAATCCTAGAACACAGGAAGCTGACACAGGATAATACCAGGTCAAAGCCAGTCTAAGCTACAGAGTAAGACTGTCTCAAAAAGATGCAACAGCTAAAACAATAATCTTGGTTCCACAACAGATGGATATATATGTCCAGGTGCCGAACATGCCCACTTACTTGGGCTGAGCAGGCATTTCAAACTGAGTAGACTCACCCGGCCTTGTCTTCCTCTCTCTGGCTTCCTCACCACCTCCTGCATTGTCTCTAGACCTCAGTACATCTTTGTAGACTCAGATTGTGGTGATGGTCTCTAACACACCGCTAGCCTATCCTCTGTAACTCTAAACGCTTTGATGTCCATCTTGTCTTGCCACTGTCACACTGAGCCTGCACCTAAGTACCACCAGGGCTGAGCTTGCAACTTGTTTGTTGTTTGTCTCCAAAGCTCTGGGCAACCCTGAACTGTCTGAGGAGAGCTAGAAGGAGACACTGATCTGAAATCCCTTCTGTCAAGCACAAAGACTTCCATTACTTTTTCTTAAACTTGTTATGTCCACATCTCAATTTTAGGAGGAAACAAATTCTATTACAGAAAAAATTGAGGGCATTAATAACTCAACATCAAACATATTTTCCCTCTTCTGACATGTGCTGTTTGTCAAGACTTCCATAGCATGATTGCACCTTGACTCAAAGGGGGAAAGTCATTCTCAAAGTATAACTATGCAAGAAGTCCCTTCATAAATTGTTCAGAAATGGATGACTTTATATAAGAATTGTACAGCATATGTTTTTTCCCCTTGATGTGTATCTGAAACAAACAAAACATACTGTAAATCTGTCTCTTTAAAAAGAAAATCAAAGATAATTTGATTTTCATGAAAGGTTTTTCATGAAAACCTGTAGTGATTTCTGTGTTTTGTTGTCAGTCTTCAGGAAGGAGACATTTAGATGGTGAGGGACTGCGAAACAGATATTGGAATGCCACAGAATCGACACTAGTGTTGCCAGATGGAGAAAAACACCTTTAATCTCTCTATTGCTACAAGTACCCAAGAGAGACACATTCTGGCAACACACACTACGGCCTTCAGAAAGATATGCGAGGCAGGTGGATGTCTGCTACTCCAGACACACAAAGGATGCCTGAACCTTCAAAGATTATAACACACAGGTTCTGAGCGCCACCTGAGCCTCCCTTCCCCAGGTGGGAGGAAGGAATTCTTCCCTCACATGCCTCTTGACATCAACCATCTGTTCACTGACTGTCCCCTTTGCATCTTCCACTCTCTGCCACTGCAGAAATAGCCAGTGTTTTCTCTTGCTGCCTTCATGTTCTAACTTGGCATCTGTACACTCTAGAAGGAGCCCTCCACTTTCTCCCGGGCTTTGAGCCATTCTCCACGTTTGGCTCCTGGGCCATTTATGGCTATGTTCACTCACCTATTTCAGAGATGCAACTTTTAAAACCCAACAAATAAACAGAGATTAATGGGGGTAAGAAGTAATTTTGTACTGTTGAAAATAACTGTAGGCAGGTCAGGTTAAATTACTTTTCAAGTGGGAGAGGACTGTTTTCTTTTTATTTTGCTTTAGGTATTAGTATATGTAATGTTCCACCCCGAGTTTCAATGACCATACAAAGATGAGACAATTAGTTTCCCCCTTTCATTAAAATCAATTCTTTTATCATAGAGTGTTTCCTGATTACAGTTCCCCCTCTCTCTAATCCTTCCAGTTCCTTCTCTCCTTCCTTCCCACTGTTTCTGTCTCTCACCAGAAAAGAAAAGCCTTCTAAGAGTTACAATGAAGCCTGGCAAAATAAAATATAATAAGATAAAACAAAAACAATCTCATTGAAGTTGGACAAGGCAACCCAGCAGAAGGAAAACTGCCCAAGAACAGGCGTGAGAATCAAAGGCCCATTCGTTCACACACTCAGGAGTCCCATAAAATCACTAGACTGAGAGCTATACTGTGTATGCAGAGAATCTGGTGCTGACCCAGGTAAGGCCCGTGCTTGCTGCTTCAGCCTCTGTGAGTTCACATGAGCTTTGCTTGGTTGACTCAAAGGGCCTTGTTCTCTGGGTATCCTCCATCCCCTCTTGCTCTTACATTCTTTCTGCCTCCTCTTGTGTGGGGCCCTCAGCTCTGAGGGGAGGGATTTTATGGAGGCACCCCATTTAAGACTGAGTGTTTCAAAGTCTGTCTCTCTGCATAATGTATATTTGTCATTTATGTCATCACTCAGTACCTGTTATGTGAATGAAGGATTCCCAGTTACAATTCTGTAGTAGTGGCTACTATTTACTGAGGTCTTAATATGTGTCAGGCCCCATACTAATCAATCCAACCATTAATCTACAGTGCTATGCATGGGTTTGGGAAGTTTGGATACAATGTTTGAGGCCACATGCCTTACAACGTCTCCAAATTCAATACCCTCTATATTTGTTCCCATCTGCTGCAGAGCTGATGTTAATGAAAGCTTAGTTACTCCATGAGATTGAGACTTGTCACTAAACTTAAATTCCATGCGCACGTGTGTGCATTTGTGTGTGTGTGAGTGTGTGTGTGTGTGTGTGTGTGAGTGTATGTGTGTGTGTGTGTGTGTCTGCCTGTCTGTCTGTGTTTGCTGGAGACTGAACTAGGAAACTGTTCACATCAGCAAAGAACTCTATCATCTACCACTAAGCTGTGCGCCTAGTTTCATGTCAAACAGTCTTACTATGGTATCGAGGCAGACCTCAGACTTGACAGCCTCCTGTCTTAGCCTGCTGAATGCTGAAATTCCTGGGAGGAGTAAATTCTTTATTAAATCATTTATTAAATTAAAAATCACACAACTAGAGCTCTGGGCTTCTGCACTCTCACACAGGGTCTGCGTACCAAAGGGTCCAGAGAAGCAGGATAATTGTTATGAGATGTCAGAGAGAAAGCAGGTGTCTCAAGAATGCACACTCAAAAGAGCACGGCTTCTGAATCACAGAGTTGACTCTAGCATTTAGCTCTGCTATTTGCTGGCCATAGGCACACAGGAGGCTTAAAAGTCTAAGAAATTCAGTATCCCCATTTTTCAAAACAAAGACCGTTTTATCTTAGCTTGCTGAGAGGACTAGAGTAAAGAATGAAGAATATATATATATATATATATATATATATATATATATATATATATATATGTATATATATATATGTATGTATGCATATATATACATATATACATATATATATATATATATATGTCTGACATCCAATAAGTTCATCAAAGCATGTAATCCTCCAGTTATGAAAAATCACAGCTTTAAGAACATGGGTATTGAATTTGGAGATGTTGTAAGGCATGTGACCTCAACTATTGTATCCAAACCCATGCATAGCACTGTAGATTAATGGTTGGATTGATTAGTATGGGGCCTGACACATATTAAGACCTCAGTAAATAGTAGCCACTACTTCAGAATTGTAACTGGGAATCCTTCATTCACATAACAGATACTGAGTGATGACGTATAAATGCAGGAAGGAGGGCAGACACCATCAGTGGGAATATAAAGCTAGGCATCAGGAGCATTTGGAACAGCTGGACCATACAGGAATGGCAAGAAGGAAGGCTACTTAAGTTGATGCTAGAATTCATGGTGGTGGAAATGTCCCTGAAACTACATCCTTTTTCTCAGCCAATGCTGTTTCACAAGAAGGCATTACAATTGACTACGACAATAATTACAAAAGAGATTATTGTATACGTATTGAAACTGGGGAATTCATAAATAAAATGTGAAAATCATATGACATATGATTAAAAAAATCCTTTTTTATGGGATCCTGAATGCAGTTATACAGTTGATTAATCATGCAGTTTCCCGCTAATATATACCTATATTTTCTTTTTAGAAAATCAAAAATATTGAACCCTCATTCATTTTATTAAGGAGAAATGAACATACCCAGTTCAGTTGGCAAGTAAGGTGATAGTGAACCAAACCTTACAGAGTCAACCAACACAGTTTCCAAATTACAGCCCTCTGATCTCTAACCTTCAGCATTTACTAACTACTCATTAAGTCAGGAAACCTGGACCATTATGAATTTTTCTCTCATTAAAATAGACATAAACCCTTAGAACATTATGCTGTGGCATTTACGTATGTCTGCACTTACAGAAAAAGAAGTGAATTAGAGAATGAAGAAAAAGTCCAGTTCTTGACTGTGTTTTCCTTATTTGAATTCTGCACTTTCACACATATTTTATACAACTGCAAGATTTCCACACATAAATACAACTACTTCTCCCTTAGGAAGTTTTGTGACTTTGAGCAAATTTTGTAAGCCTTAATTTCCTCAAGTATGAAGACAAGCAGTTGACTTCATCCATTCATAATATCCCCTCCTACGTGGCAAATTATGGAAGTTTATGATTCAAACAAGTTGCTTTCTGAAATGTTTAGGGGGTGCATATTAATCTACCTCTACAGCTTCAGAAGTACAAGTCTGAGAGTGTTCAACTGAGGAACACAGTCATGTCAAAATGATGATAAAGACAGAGAGAACTGGTACCCAGGAGCAATCATCTGAGTGGGTTAACAGAAAGCAAACTAGCAGTGGTCCCTATCCAAAAGCACAGATCAGCCCATTAGCTTTTGTAAGTGAAAAAAGTTCACTGAGGAAGAGCAGAGTCATAGGTGGTGATGTGATATTCAAGGCACAGCAGGCACCTGCTACACCAAGACTCTGGGAAGAGAAAGTCAACAGTGACACCAGCATCTTTCCAAAACCTTAATTTTAATTTGCTGTGCAGTGTGCATGAAATAAAGCTTCCCCCCCCCCTGTCTTCCCCTTCTCACTCCCTATGCTGGTATTCAGGCCTGATGAGCCATCAGAGCTAGTTTACCGGACACTTACTTCCCTTTATTTGTTCATTATATGTAACTGAATCATTAAAAAATATAAATAAAGAAGTGCCTCATCCCTTTCTATATGACTTACTACAAAATGGAAAGAGGAAGGTCTCAAAAAAAATGAGAGTAAACATCCTGTGCAAATCAAAATTCTCCTTACCCAATATTTTGGGAAAAAAGGCATGATTTTAAAATGAAAATTAGTTTTGGGGGGTCGTTTATTTTTTTGTTTTAGGCCCTATAGTATTCTTCCACAGACCTACAAATTCAGTATAGGGATTCTCCCCTGGCTAATTTTATAAGGTACTATAAAGCATTCTACTGTTCTATATAGGAACATCCAAACTTCCCTAGAGAGCAAACTTCTCTGTAAGTGACAATCATACTGACCAAACTCAGTGGTGCATGTCTCTAACCCGAACCCTGAAAAGTACAGGCAGGAGGATCAGGAGTTCCACATCTTCCTTGGCTACATAGAGAATTTGAGGTTGGCCTGTTACAAGAGACTGTATCACCTGATACAAGATACCAATAGTTTTAAAAAAAATCATAGCCAGTGGAAGTAAATCTAGGGATGAGAATAAAGTTCAGCTTGCCAAAGTCCATCCCTTAAACACATTAGCTTGGCAATCATCACAGAATTTAAACCTCCCAAAGTTGTAAACAAAATAGAGAACACTCTTTTGTTCATGGCATGTCATGAACAAATTATCAAAATGTGTTTTCTCCTCAGGTGTCAGCTTTTCCCTCTTCCAGTGACTGATGGCTCCCAGTGTTATTACAGAAACAGATTGATCTTTTTAATGAGCCACTTTAATAGACTCTGAAATCTCACCGTGGCTGCTCATCCATGTCAGACCATATGCACCAACCAAACATTCACTGAAACAACAAAACTCTGCTGTCAGACAGCTATGTGCTCTATAAAATCTCACATAGTAGAGCAGGATATACAAGTAAATAACCAGAGAAGAAGAAATGCATATGCAAACAAGATGCTGGATATATGCAAAATCACACTGGAGAGACCCATATTTTCTTGGCTCTGATGAAATTCCCACAAGATACAAATGTATTTACACAACATATTCTCATTACCCTACCTCCTATTTGCCATCTCTCCATTATAAAAGACACATCAGTTTGAGAAAGAAATGTTCCGTTCAAGGAGTCTTCACAGGAAACCTGACAGCAGCTACTGTCCCTAACCAATCAAGACAGAATAAGATGGAGACTCCTGTAGTGCAGTCTGTTCTACACTACTACTCCTGTAGTGTAGTGTGTTCAAATGCACACACATGGATACAGGGTAGACAGGAGACTCCTACAGTGTACTCTACCTGACCGAATGCACACACATGTATACAAGGAACCATCATAATAAGAATGTTATCATTACATTTATCACAGAAAGCTAAACTTTCCCACAATTTAGTACTTGACTTCCTAGAAATGTGGGATATCTCAATACCTAGAAGAGTACATGCAAACTCTCTACCGTGAGCCACGTCAATGGTTAAGACAGTCCCATACTCAGACTATATAAATCCTGTTAAAACCTAAAATGCTAAAGGCTTATACAGTTACTGAAGCCCTAAATGGGACATCTATCTCACCCTTTCAAAGAGAGGCTCACAGAAGAAGGGGGAAGAGAGAACATGAAGACAGGTGGATGGGGAAAGTGGTGTGCAACGCTATCTTCTGGACATGACATGGCGGTGGCAGCCATGAACTCACTGCGTCAGTGGCTTCCTACACAAGACTGGGCCTATCAGTATTACATGATGGATATGGAACAGACTCAAAAGCCCCCTCTGCTCCCTAAGAAGCTCCAGGCACTTAAAGGTTGCTAGAAGAAGGGGTATGTTCCTTGGGAGAATACTCAAAAGTGAGTTTCCTTCTTCAAATAAATAGTCCCTACTCATTAATGCAAGCTACTATAATCACATTCAGTTGGCCACAAAAAGAAAAGAAAAACTAAAAGTGGGTGGAGGACTTGTTGGGAAGAAATGGTGTGATGGGAAGAGGAAGAGGAAAGTTGGTGGGGAATATGAAGGAGGGCATATAAAATATTTGAATATATAATACACACATAAAATATATACATTTTAAGTCCTATGTTAAGATGGAGCTGGTCGCTCATGCCAATACTCTAATAATTTGGGGGAAAGATTCAAGGCTAGCCTAGATTACACATTGAAACCCAGTGACAAACAGAAGAGGAAGAAGAAAAGGAGGGGGCTTGGACGAGGGAGGGAGGGAAGGAGGGGGAAAAAGGGAGAGCCTTATTTTAAGAGCATGGATTGTAGCATTAGAACTGCTTAACGGCTTAGGTAATCATTGCAGGCAATGTGGACTGCCTGTAATGATGCAGATTTGCAAAGCCAGTAATGTGCTCCAGGGCAGCTCTGGCCAGAGATAGAGGTCCCACAGTCATTTCAAGGCTCCTGAGTTCCTGTGAATGCAGAGCACCATTGTGCCGGAGGGCTGACCTCTCCAAGCTGTTTGAAATGCAGGATGTAAGATGTAAGTTCTCGAATACAGTTTCATTTTAAGCATCTTCATAGTTTACACACATTGTAAAACATGCTGCTAAGACTTCATAGTCACACTATCAAGGCCGATAGCTGCAGTATTTGTGAAAATGGTTTAGTAGAGCATATGGAAGTATCATGTGCACGCCACATTCAGCTATTAACCTGTGGGTTTAATGGTGAGAGGGCTCCCCTTTCCCTTTCTTAGAACTCCCAGGCTTTAGCACAGAGTACCTGATGGGATCAATATTGGCTGGCAAACAATTTCTTTTCAGCAGAAGTGTCTGTCAGCTCTAGCATCTAACTGTTATTTTGACTCAGTTCATCTTGCTTCCCATAAGTTTTCTCTTAGTTCATACAGCAATTGTTAGATCACATAGCTACTGTTCCCTGTTTACTGACTAACACAGAGAGGCCAGCTTTCAAATGCATCCTGATTTCAGGAAACAGAACATCAACTTTCACAAACACTGGAGGGCAAACATCAATGGCTGGGTTAAGCTATGCAGTAAGTGAGAACGTCAAGGCTGAGCTATGTCTAGGAACCCTTGGTGAAACTTGCTACTTTTGCCAATCACTCATCTTTACATTTTTGCTTCAATACTGAAACCTATAGGTCAGTCTGCACAAAAGCTGCCCGGACTGGTCCTGTGAGGAGAGATGGAGGCCAGCAGTCTCCTGTGACCTACAGCACTCTGGCTTCATACTGGAGCCAGAAGAAAAGGCCACAGCTAGTCCAGGGCCCCTCCCTCTCACCTGTCTGGAGTTCGCCTCTTCCCATTTTCGTTCACATCCAGAAGCAGCTCTGAGGAATCGACAGGGGAGGTGGTGCTGGCATCCAGAAGCAGCTGCTCATGCTGTGCGAGGTACTGGGCAGGGTTCTGTTTGGCTAGCCTTGCGCAGTGGAGGAGTTCACGCTGTAGCAGGGGCAGGTTGGCCTGCAAGAACATGACAGGCATGAGATGGGACAGCCGGAGGCTGGTCCTGGTCTGTCTACCTGCTCAGTCTACAGGCTAAACCATGGAGCAGCAAAAGCAATGTAGCCTGGTCGGCCCATGCTTGCCTCAGTCTTACAAGGTGCCTGGCTCACCATGGCCATGTGTGAGGCATTTGTCCCTGTGGGTCTCTTCACCTCTCTGCTTTTTCTTTACTGATAACACTTCCAGTGGCACTTGTGACCCCTAATGGTGCTGACACTGTACATTTTAC